>CATIWF010009262.1:0-19170 GCA_949630135.1 Balakata baccata | reverse complement strand
ATTAAGCTACATGGATTTTATTAAATTCCTTTGAATTTTCATGTGCTATCAAGAGTTAAAGTAATGTCCTCCTGTTGGATCCAATTCTTTCAGTTTCTTTTTTCTTAAAAGAAATATTAATATTATGTATCTCTATTTTTTCCCCCTTTTGGAGCAATATTATTGTCACCACTGAAGAGTGTAATTATATATTGTTCAATATAATATTTAATTTTATAAGACTTCTATTTTTATTCTTATTATCAACAGAGTTATAGCTTTAAGCAACATATTCAACATGTTGGCTCTGATATCAAATTTATTGATTTGAAAACTTAGAAAGCAGAGGAATCAGAAGCGAAGCATTTACTGCCAAAAAATTTTTTAAAAAAATGAAATTGAAATACAACTAACAATGAGCAGTTTCCTAAAAATAACAATAATTTAGAAACAATGTTCAACTCCTATTTCATACCCACGGGCGGACCTAAAAGGAGGCATGCAGTGATCATGGCCCTACTTCAAAAGAAAAATATTATAAAATAAATTTAGATTTTATTTATATTTTCTTAAATTGGGATCTACTTTTTATAAAATTATCGTTTTATTTTGGAAAGTTTCATTGATTTTTAGTTTCTTTGTACTCTCAAATTTTTATTTATTAATTTTTTAATTTCATTCTGAAAAGAAAAAAAAAATCCTCCTTCCAAGTCTTTTTAAATAATCATACGGTAAATAACAAAGCAACCAAAGGAAAAAAAATAAAAAAAATACAATAATCAAATTAACTTGTTAGAGAAATAGATTAAAGAGTTGAATAATCAAATATGAATATTATAATTCTCTACTAGTATATATATTTAAGTTTGATCCTTTTAGAGTTGTAAACGAACCAAACTACTCACAAGTTATTCAAATTCGACTTGTAAAATATTCCAATTCAACTCAAAATTAATCGAATCGAGTTCAAGCTTAAGTAGTTCAACTATTTCGTCAAATTAAATTTGAATATCACAATATTCGATTCATAAGACTCGAGAATTGATTTCTAATATTTATTAAATTTAAATATATTTAACATTAACTGAGTCCGTTAATTCAGTCGATTTTGAGTCAAGTCAAGTTGACCTATTATTTATTATAATTTTTTGTTGATTCGAATTTTATCGAGTCAAATTCAAGTAGTTCGAATATTTTTCAAGTCAAATTTTAAACAATTAAAAGAAATCTTAATCAAGTTCGGACTTTTAATTTTTTAATCGAGTGGAGTGCAAATCTAACACTATATCGATTCAACTCAACTCAATTACATATTTAGTCCCCCCTAACTTAAACTTCTAGGTCCGCCACTGGTCTTACTCCCATCCAAGAATAGTGGTAAGAACATAAATATATGCCAAAGATATTGGATATAGAGCATATGCAGTGATACTTGCCCAAAATGAGAATGTGGAGGAAAATGTGGCTGAAAGACCCATTCCACTGCAAATTATTACAACTGTCAAAGTTTCTGCTGACACATCCCACGATAAATCTTTTATGCATATTAGTGCAAAGAAGATCACCAGCCCCTTCATATAATAAAAATTTTCAGTTTTCAAGAGCCAGAAAATCTTTTATGCATCGCCTGTCTTAAAGCCCTTGTAGAAGTGCAGACAACTCTCCATATAAAAGCTAAGATCAAGTACAAAACCAGAATTTCACTAAAATTTTTATGTGATGGGAAGATCAAGTAAACGAAATTGTTATCACAGTGAAATAAAATAAAATAAAATAAAGGTTCAGAATATCAGCTGATATTTACAAATTTTAAACATGATCAGATCCATGCTGAATTGTGTTTGAACTTCACATCCATTTAATAGACAACTGAGCAAGGATGTCAGCGACCAATATGATATGGCCGTTGTTGCTGGAAAAAGTGTGGAGCAGCTTCTGTTAACCAAGAAGGATCAACAGCTATCACATTGCGCATGTATTGTCGTTCAGTGGAGACAAGCGACGTGTATATAACCCATTTTGGATTTACTCTGGAAGAAGCAAAAGTTTTGAGACTAAGAAACAGACCCATTATAAAGCGAAGGAAGCATTACACCATTGTGAATCGTGATACAACAGCAACGGTATGAATGAATGAATGTATGCATGTTAAGTACGTGTCTGCAGGCACATATGTGTCTACATACAAACACAAGACTAAAACCAGACACTCCCCGAAGTTAGAAACAGAAGCAAATAAATAATAAGGACCCAAATAAACACATGTCAAATTATTAGTATTAACTGCCGTTGCACGGCAGCACAGAGCAGAATGGAAAATCCAAGCATAAATGCATAACATATTGACAACATAAATTTACAAACGTACTAGCTATAGCACATATATTCAAGGCCAACAGGTCTTTTTCTGACTTTAACCTACCATATATGTTTCCATCTTAAGTAAATGCCAAGTAAAGCATATATATGGCATATTCAAAGAACACAACACCCTGAATTCTTCATATAACAGCTCTTCCATTTAAAGAGAAGTTTCATGATCATAAACATGTGATACAAACCCATATAAGTTCTGAAAATATTTGAAATTCCTAGTTGAATATGCAACACCCAAGCTCCAGTTACTGACCTGAATAACACAGATGATGGATGAATATATACTTCTTGAGAACCTCTGACAGTCTTGTACATCCCATTATGACTATATGCCTTTCAATAGGATAAACATCATATGTTAATCAGTAAAAAATAAGTTTCAACTGGTAAAAGTATTCTTTTGGAAGGGACAAAAACATAGAATATTTAGTTATTTATACTTCAACAAGAAGATATGGTCAACAGTGAACTCACTTCTAACTGACATGCATTAGCAAAAAACCCAGCAGTAACAGCCTTTCTTACAACCTGCAACATATGTAGACGGCAAAAGTGGAGTTATACAAGTAGCATAGTGATCATTTCATGCTCATTAACTTGTCTACTGTGAAACAAGCAAATATAGACTCTGAAAGCTTCAGAAGAACTCAGCATATAGAAAGAGACTTGTATTCAAGGATCATATAAATTCTCCAAGAACAGAATGGAGCAGGCTCAATTGCATACATACTGTTAAGGACAGCAATACAATTCAAGTTGACCACCCTCAACCAACCCAGAATTAAAATGGTAGCATTAAAGATAGTCGAACACTTACTAGCATATCTCTTTCACATGATTTTAAGACTATGCCTATCCTCAGCGCTATTCTTCTGAGTTGTTCTCTTATTTCAAGAACCTTCTTCTGCAAATAAGTCAAATTGGTATAAATGTATTAGATGTATGGAAAGCACGAGTTACAAGATCTTAAAGAAATAAGCCTCTGGTGAACTTCATATGAGCCAACACAAAGCAAAGTAAAAATGTGGTTGTCTATAGTGTAAAACCACAAGAAGCAAATACACACCATGGCTTGATAATTCACAAAGTTTTTATAACACCACTGCGAAGATTTTCCAGATTGAATAAATCCTTGGTAAACATTGAGGAAAGTAACATGATCACCCTGCATGTTATGAAGAAATTAATCATGAGATAGAAAAAATATCAAACTAATATAATCTCTAACCGATCAAATAGAGGAGAAAAAAATGATTACTTAGTCCATGCATTCAATGATATAAATCTTGGTATTACCACATAAGCACTAAGGCACTGCAAATCAGATACTAAAAAACAACAATGCAGGATATTAGATTTTCTATTTGTTTGTGCTCAGTAAATATGAAATCAAAGAATCAAGATACAATCAGCATATTCTGGCCAATAATTAAGTACAACCACTCAAAAACTGGAATAAACTTGATAAAGCAAAATATCAAAAATTGTAGCACCATAACCCAGTCTACCCAGACCTATAGAATTTGATAAAGATTGTTCACACACAAAGGGAGAGTGGACAGAAACTACAGACTGATTGTTAACAATATAAAGTATATACCTCAGTTTATATGTGTCAAATAGATATACTCTGAATTCGTAAAAGTAAATTATATTCAAGTACCTCAGCAGCTGCAAATCTCAACTTGACCTCATCCAGTTCCTTTTGTGCTCTAGTAGAAACCCAAATAGACTGCAAAAGACTTTTTAAATGTCATAACCGGAAGGTATGATAGTTGTATAGATTGTATGCAGAAATCCTTCCCTAACATGCTTCTAACTTTTGCAAACATCTTATTTCCTAGGGATAACCAGCTATGGATTTCAAAGAATGTTCTATCTCTAACCATTGGATTCCAGGAAACCAAATGAAAAACAAGAGAGAGAGACAGATATTTAACACATTGCTTGGGAGAAAGGGACATTACCTGTATGGAGAGAATGGCAGCAATGGTAATGATTTCTTCTGAACAGCCTAATTGGTTGGACGATAATATCATTTTGGAGATCGTTGGATCCTGCAAAATATTGAGTGACAAATCCAGGCATTAAAAAGCAACATGAACTCAAAATTTGTAAAACTTGTTAATAACAGGTGGTCATGGCATACAAGTGGAATTTCTGCGATTTGAAATCCAACTGGCGAAGTAAGTTTAGCATCATCATCAAGGACTCCTAATGAATAAAGGATTTCAAGTGCCCGAATCATTGCTTCCGGAGAGGGAGATGCCGGCCAATCAAAGCCTAATATATTGTCTATGCCCAAGGCTTTTAACTGCAATATCAGAATACAGTAACTAGCATCTGCAACACTGAAAGAAACACTATGCATTTGATGCAATTCATGACTTGCATAATATAAAAAGCTTTTACAATGCTAAAACCAGCAAAATGGGAAAAAAAAAAAGTTACTACAATTAGAAAATAAAATCACGCACTGGAAACCTTTTTCTGAACAGTACAACAAGAGTGATACCTGAATCACACTGGAAACTAGATTTGACCTCTGTATCTCAGGGATCCCCTGACTAGACATTTCAGTAAGAAAGTATTCTTCTGTATATAACCTGTTTGCATACATTAAAATATGTCACAATATGCTGAGACCAGTGGGCAAGTGTACATGAAGCACCTGATACAATCATTTGAACTGAAGGAAACAATAAAATAATACCCAAAGTTGGAACATATCGTGTTTATAAGCTCACATGATGATCCTTGGATTCGACAAAATGTGCAACAAATGCATAAAAAATAAAGGAGGATTTTTCAACCAGTGGTCGAACGTTTGATCTTCTAATTTATCCACCAAATTGTTGGTTCACACTACAGGATATCCATGGAATATGCAAACAGTGGGCCAAAACATATAAATTCTTAATTTTTAAATCCAACATATATGTAGTTGCAAGAAAGGGAAGTACTTATATCACCACTCTAAATCTTTAGAATATAATTTATATCCCCTACCATGAACACTATCAATTATTGATACAGGAATGGACATGTCTCAAATAAATGTATGCAGTCAAGACATTGAGACTGGCTGAATTGGAGGAACTCATTTCAAACAACTATATTGCCTGATTCAAATAGTACAGTTTCAATGGGCATTGGGCAGTTCCCCAAAAACAACCTATGGCCTTGGGTTCATTGTTT
This sequence comes from Balakata baccata, assembly GCA_949630135.1. NCBI lineage: Eukaryota > Viridiplantae > Streptophyta > Magnoliopsida > Malpighiales > Euphorbiaceae > Balakata > Balakata baccata. The sequence continues at coordinate 13,617 of CATIWF010009262.1, read as the reverse complement.
TATGGGTCATTAGGTCCTTCAACTTCAGCTAATAGCTTAGGTTGCCGAGATGCTCTAATGTAGTCATGTGCTGCCATTTGATACGCAACCAGACATCACAAGTAGTTTATTCTTTCTGAACTGTCTAGTAAGTCATCTAGATTTCATTTTGTTTCTTCGTTAAGCCTATAACTGAAGGGAGCAGGGAGAAGATAAGATCACCTTGCTAAAACTATATTCGCAGAATTAACACATCATATTGATTGATTATAGATATCTTAAACCAATAACTCAGTCATTGAAGTTTGATGTTCTAACTTCTAACAAGCACCAACTACAAGGTAAATGCTTGTTGAAAAGGCAGATATCATATTTAAGCAAAATATACACCAAATATTGAAAGTAGTGACAAGGATACCATGTGATGGATGGCAGGGTTGCCACAATTCCTGCACATGCATATATTATGGGAATCAAAGTCTTGGGTTTATTCTTGTGAAGCCACATCAGTGGGTACTGGCATATTATAGGCAATAGTTTGTTGTATAGTAAATGTTCAGGAACCAAATTCTTTAAGGGACCTAATTCTTTCATCAACATACAAGATGTTCAATTAATGCAACTGTTGCCTGCTAAATATAAATTAAACAGCAAAAAAAAATTTATGTTTGACTAAACAATAATAGTTATGTTTTGATAACCTATTCGAGAGTCCAAATTTTTAAGAGATCAGCAATGGTGAAAAATGACCCCATGAGTTCACCAAATCTAATCAACAAATGTCAATTAAATATCAGTTATTAGACACCTGTAACACTTCCCAGGTCGAACTCTTCCAGCTCTACCAGCCCTTTGTCTAGCAGACGCCTTGGATATTGGTGCCACCACAAGATTTTCAACATCTGAGATCTGCATGAAAGTACATGAAAAGCAATAGAAAATATGGTTGTTATCACTTCATAATAATGCAGAACAAATCATTTTGATTTGCGGAAATCAAGTACTCTCACAAAGCATACTCATACTCCAAATATATTCCACCCTGAACAACTTCAATACTCATCTTCATACCCATGCAGGCTTCCATAGCTTAACAGAATAAAATGAACATAAAGACCCTCAACGAAAAGAAAAAAGGTGGAAAGGGGAGAACAAACACTTTCTAATAGTCAACATTGAATCAAGAGAAAACATCACATGTTGATCAACAACTCCTCATAAGAAAAATAAGAATGTCAAGATAAAAATCGATATACAAATCTCAATTCAAATAGTGAAACTAGCATAGTTGGATTGATAAATATTAGGAGCATGTTTCTGTCACCAATAAATAAACATAGGCTAAAGTGCACAATTATGAAACAGAATTCTGCTTTCAGTAAAAACCTAAATCTTAAACCAGCCTTCAAACAAAACCTAAATGCTATACCCGCAAATCAAACTATACATAATTAACTCGAATACAAAATATTCATAATTCCATATTGAAAATACCGGATTGTAGAACCGTTGTTTTGAGTATCCACTGTCAAGAACATAGACAATGCCCTAAAGCAATCAAAGGAAGAAGCATAAATGATAATGCCCAGCCTATTGCCACAAATTAATTACACCCCAAAAATATATTATTAGAATATAAAAATGGCACCTCTAAAGTCAATGATGTCTCAGCTATATTTGTCGATATCACTACTTTCCTCTTCCCTCTAGGAGTGGGAGAAAACACCAGATCCTGCAAAAAGAATCAGGAAATTTTGGTTTAGATATAGGATTAGTTAGAGTTTATAAAATCAATTTGATGCACAAAACACCACATTATACATCACCGACCTGTTCACCACGTGAGAGACCTGAATACAAGGGCACAACAATCAATCCTGAAATTCAAGATGTTTATTCAGATAATGTCTAGTACTGGTGAATGGTAATATCAAATCTGAATATATAAGATAAGCATGTGCGCTCGCTATAAGTCGAATTAAACTCAATGTTGGATAAGTGCAGCATGGATTTGCTAGCTGTTTAGTAAAATAGAACTTAAGTGGTCCTGCAAGAATTCTTTCCAAATATATACACAGGCATGCATGCATGAAGTGGTTGGATGAGTTTCGTGTTTATCTTGTGTAATACCTATTTCTGTGCAGCATACATGCACTTTCACATATTCACATGCATGTCTGCATATTCATACTTATATTAATACATACACATGCATGTGTGTGGATAAAATTCACAGTTTTGCAAGTTGCAACTAATTTTAGATGACCATATGCAGAACAAGCCTAGAACTTCATCCATGCCCTTTTTACCTGAAGAGTTCTTTCCACCGAGTCGAGCTTCTTCAGTAAGCATTTGAACAGTTGCATCTATATCATCTTGACCAGTAAGAAATACCAAAATATCTCCTGCAGGTTCCTAAACCATAATTATACCTATAGGATGTTAGCATAACAGCATTTTCATTATCCAATTATCTTGAAGGACTTATCCACTATTCTAATACCAGAAAGTTGAGAATTTTCTTAATGATGCGCTTAAGAATATCATCAGGCATTCAAATATATATATACCCTTTGGGCATCAATACACGATTCGGATTCTTTTCCAGAAGCCAGACTTGAAACTTCCCAAAATTTTGCGGAATATGGCCTAGAAAAGGCACACAAATGCCCAAGTGCCATGCCTAATTTTCTCATAATTAGTATTTGCACCCCAATTTTGAAAACATTTCAATTAATTATTGATATTAGGAAGACCCTAGAACATATTAAAAGGTTATAAGTATTTGAAATCCTTTTCAACATCATTAATTAATTAAGACTAAGGATAGATGATATATGATAGGGGATCGGGCTTTTATAGTGCAAAAACTGGTGTTTCAAACATTCACAAACCAGAGCATGAGTTTCTAACAGTAAGATCTTTTTTATTAGTAATTGAATAAGGTGAGCCTAATACATACGTCCACATGCCCAAAGCATGTGAACACCACATGTACCATGCCTCGAGATGCAAATAGAAATTGACATCCCCACAAATAAAGGAAAAATTAACTAAGGAACTTCATTTTTTTATAATACTCAAATCACCTGATCATGAATTTTCAATACTGCAGATACAGCGGCCTGAATATAATCTGGAACTGGCTCCTCAACATAATGAATTTGCACATTAAACCCTCTACCCTGGACATGATATAAACAAATGAACTCTCTATTGTGTAAAATCTGTTTCAAACAGATATCCAAAACAGCTTCTGTTAGGAAAGCAAAGATATGGCTTCCAGCCGGAAATTAAATGTCTAGAGCTACATATTTTTAGAATAACATACCTCTACTGATAGAATTGCAGGCTCCTTACTTGGATCAAGCTCATCTGCTTCAAGTTCTCGGCGTCTTTTGCTGGTTTCCAAGTTACAACAGATACAAAACAGAATCAAAACTTAACCTCAACCAGTAGTGTGATACTGTGATTTATGACAATTAAAATTTGCGCAAACAAGCCTAACTCTTGGAAGTTAGCAAGCATAGCAGGAAGGGCAGTTGAAATATAAGCAGATGCAACAGAAGATTCTATTCTGCAAGTTTCCTTAGCCATTACTAAGGGAAAAGAAAAAAAAAAATCAGAGCTGATGGGAACACGATTAAATGCAATAAAGGCACTTCAACCAGAAAAGCAATACAGCAATCTAAATCACTTTTTCAGAATTCTTATCCAAGAAAAAAAGATCATATCTTCACTTTAATACAAGCAGATAAGTTCATTTTTCCAAATACTCTAAAAGATAAGTCCATAAACCCATTACTTTTCCAATCTAAAATAACACCTTGCTCATTTTCACAAACATATGAACTTTTTAAACTGAAGCTAAAAGATAAAATCATTTTTATAGGTGGACTATTGCACAAAACTTGAAAAATTTTAGAAGAGGGCAGCAAAGAAACCATAGGGCCAAAATTAACTAGCAACGTAAAAGCTTAAGCTCCAGAAGCTTCAATTCTAATAGTCCTATACAACCCACTAGAAATCAGTATAATTTTAGTTATTGAATCCAAAGTCAAACTATAATGCCCTGAAAAGAACTTCCACAAGAAATCTATGCAAAAATACATGGCAGCATTATCCTACTTCGCTCAAATTCAAAGAAGAATACCTAGTTTGGAAGAAAGCAGACATAGCTTTTGCTTCAATTGTAGCAGAGGAGATAATCAACCGCAGCTCAGGCCGACGCCGCTGAATCTGAATTTTCAAAAGTTGAAATGATTAAAAGAGAAAAAGCAGTGCATAATTCAAGAAGTACAAATGTAAGTTTCTTAAATAACTATTCACAAGTCGTGAATGTTAAAACTTTTACCTTTTTCAGGAGACCTAGCAAAATGTCAGTTGAAACAGACCTTTCATGAGCCTCATCTACCATTATGACACTGAAATGTTACATTTGGGAAAAGGTTACGCCAAAATATGCATTAATGAGAAAAAAAATAAAAAGCGAGGAAACTAGAAGAGCTATCAATGGAAAAGAAAAAGACTTTCTGTTATTTATGGATTAAAATATACTTTTGAATGTCAATCACGGCAATGCATTTCAGCAATTAATTAGCAAACTATTCAGCTTTGCATCACCTACTCATACTGATAAAAGCATTCCGTTTCCAATTCAAGGATTACACACATGTGGGTCATAAATTGTTACTTAATAGCACTCTCAATAATCTGGTTCTTACTGCTATGGCTTTCCATCTTAAAAAGAGCAACATATTGAAAGTGAATTTTAAAAAAGAGCGAGAGAGAAAGAGTGGCACCAATAAATTTTCTCCAGGATCATAACTGTACCTGTACTTGGTCAAAAGTGGATCATCCATCATTTCCCTAAGTAAAACCCCATCAGTGAGAAATTTTATCATAGTAACACCCTACACTGCCAAAAGAGGAATAGTTTGAGAATTCGTGACAGAAAAACATAAGGCAAACAATGAAATTGTGCAGATAGTCTATATTTATGAACAATATAACCCAAAAAAAAAAGAGTCTCCATGAAGTTGCATTGCATGAAGCAGCATCAGTGTTTGCAATAATGAAATGTGAGAAACACTAAAATGGGGTCAAATTTAGATTGTAAGTGAAATGAGCTGTCTCACTGAATTTGTAAGATCCTCAAATCGAATTGTGTAGCCAACTTCCTCTCCAAGCTTGACCCCCATCTCTTCAGCCACCCTTGAAGCAACTGCCTACAAATTAATACCATCTAATGCTTGTAAGCAATGATAAAACCACCATATAAATAACATAAAAATCCTGGAATTAGGGATTTCTGAAATAATTAGCACAAGCTTAATGTTTTGCAACCAAAGAGTTCTTTTTTTTTTTCAAAAGCAACAGGAAGATCTTTTGCTGTTTGTATCACAGACTCTATTGCTCCAAAGAAGATAACTCCAAAATGAAACTCGAACAGAAGGGAACATGAACTAGGAAGTGCAAAACATTCCTTTAAGAATAGAATTTCATGAGCATCTTGGAAAAATATTCACATAAATATGTCAAACAATGAAGTTTTATCCTCCAGTCTAGACAGTACTTTGAATTTCTTCATAAACAGGTCTCTATAATAAGATTCATCAAGTCCTAAAAACTAAAGTAAACAACAGAATGCTCATACGAATAAAGATCGGAATACTAGAAAGAAAGTAGATATACATCCAAAGCAGTAGTTCAAGGTTGAAAATGGCACCTGGACTGCCAATCGTCTTGGTTGGGTGCAAGCTATGACACGCCCACCATCAGCCCAACCTGCCTCTTTAAGGTACTGCAATGTAAGCATGAAACAATCGACATTTGAGTGAGCCACAAGCTAATACACCTAAAAAGTTCCAAATATCCGGCCGAAATCTATTGATTTAAAAAAATTTATTAACACAGAAGATGTATAGAATAATACAACAAAAACAGAAAACAAGGGGTTGCAGATCTCTTTGCCATTTTAATAGCAATTGAAAAATAATAGTATGCCTTGTTTTAAACTTTTGAAGAAAAAAATATGCGTACAGGAAAATTGAACCAATGAAAAAGGAAGACAAGAACATTAATTTAAAAAAGGAATCCTTCAGTACAATGTAACCAAAAAGAGAACACATATCTAATCAATAGTCAATAGAGATAGCAGTGAGCCTCAAAGTTAGCAAAACAAATAAATAAACAGCAAAATTGGAAAAACATAACTCGATAGCTATTAATTATAAGAAAAAAAAAAAAAGATTAAATGCCAAACAAGGTCAACAACATTCCTATATAATCATGAATTTTTTAACAAATCACTTAAAAACTCAGAAACTACAGAAACCTGAGGAATCTGTGTGGTTTTGCCGCTACCGGTCTCCCCAACAATAACAGTAGTGGCATGAGTCTCAACCAGATATAGAATCGCTGTTCTATACTTGTACACAGGCAATCTCTGCCTCTGCTTCTCAATATTCCCATAACCAAACCTGCAAAAATATGCAATTACATACATAATAAACATACAGTAGTGGTGCAAACGTACGCCTATAGAAAGACCAAGTAACATGTGTACCCGGAAGACGAGGACGAGACGGAGGCGGAAAAGAAAAGGACGCCGCCTTCTTCGTCGTCGAGGAGGCGAGGCTTCTCGGTGCCTGGTTTCCAGAACTGCGCCATTTTGTCCCCCGATTTCAAGCTCTGATTGTTGCTTCGGTAGCTAGTTGGTTTGCTACTGGTATCGTTTGTTGGGATTTTTGTTTTGATGTATGGAGTGAGATTACTGCGATTTCAAGCTCTGAATGGGTTCAGTCAGTTGGATAGTACGAAAGAAATTATGCCGATTGGCAATTGCTTTAGGCAAATTACTATTTAACTCCGAGGCTATTTATATGATTGGTCCCTCTTTTTTATCATATTTTACTAAGAAAAAATTATTATTTATCACTTATATTTTGACATAATACACCAGTATTCTCCTGAAATTTGAAAAATATACAATTTTTCCTCTATTTTATTTTTATTAATCTATATTTAAATTTTAAGGCATTTACCATTAGTAAGAAAAATATTCTTTTTTATTTAGAGAAATACTAGTACAATATGTCAAATTTCAAGTGATATTAGTATAATAAATCAAACTTGCAATGGAGTATTAGTGCAACATATCAAACTTTCACAAGATAAATAATATTATTTTCAAATCTCATAATGATACTAGTGTATTATATCAAATCACATAGAGCAAATTATATATTTTTCAAATTTCATGAAAAACTAAAATATTAAATAATAATTTTTCCTTTTATTAATATATTATGTTATATTTCTTAGAAAAAAATTACTATTTATCCTCTATTATTTGATATAATATACTAGTATCACTTGGTGGTTTAAAAAATATATGATTTGCCCCTCTATTTTATTTTCGTTAAACTATACAGTTATGATATTAAATTTTAAGATATTTACTGTTGGTAAAAAAGAATATTCTCTTTTACTCAGGTAATACTAGTACAATATGTCAAACTTTAGGAGTACTCATATAATAAATCAAACTTGTAAAAAGTATTATTGCAATATATTAAACTTTCAATGGGTAAATATTATAATTTTTAAATCCTAGAATAATACTAGTGTCAAATCATATATCAAATTGTATATTTTTCAAATATCATATATATTAGTATATTATATCAAATCATATAGGATAAATTGTAATTTTTCCTTTTACTAATATATCATTCCGTTATGTTTTTTTAGAAAAAATTATTATTTATTCTCTGTTATTTGATATAATACATTAATATCTTTCTTAAATTTGAAAAATATTCTATTTTATTTCTGTTGAAATATATAATTTTTATATTAAATTTTAAATTATTTACCACGAGTAAAAAATATTCTCAAAAGAATATTAAAATAAGGCAGATTATAATGACGAGGAAAAAAAATATTGTCTTTTGTTCAGCACTTTAGAAACTATTTACTAAAAGAGGGCACATTATAATGACGAGGACAAGAAAAAGATTGGCCGTGCGTGGAACAAGTGGAGACTGGCTACCCGTGTGTTAGACAAGCGGACACCAATCAGTTCACTTTTTCTCCCAGCGAACAGCTTCGTTTTTTTAAAGAAATGAATTCGGTACTGTTTGCGAGACATTCCAATGCCCAATCTACATGTATTTAATGTGATGGATGCTGTTTGCTAGCAACAATAGACAGCTTTCAATTTTTTTTTTTTTTTATAAAGAAAGGGATTGAAATTAATATAAAAAGGAAAAAGACTTTGTTTCATGGATTTATGCTAAATAAATTGTTTGATTATTTTAAAAAAGTTAAAATTTATGACTTTTGAAAAATCACTCGTCCACTAAAATTTTTTTTGAAGGATATATTTTCTCATTTCTATGAATTTTAATAAATAAGAAATTGTTATTCTTTATTTTTTATTCTAAAATTATTCTTAATAATTTAATTATATTTTAAAACCATCCTTAAAACTAAATAAGACAATAAAAACCTCTTTCTTTCTTAAGATTAACTCTTTGTAAAACTTCTTTCATCTCCTAATACATGAATTCTTCCATCAAATGGTATTTTTCCTCAATCCGTAACAACATTTTAGGGTTTCTATATTTTTTTTTTGTGTAGCATTGTTATTTAGGTTTTAATTTGTTGGAAAGATAGTGCACCAAGAAGGAGAGTTGAATTGGTGGCAAATATAAATTTTTGGCTTAATGGATTTCTTTAAATGTTTGAATAATATGCAAATAAAACTTAGAAAGCAAAAGAAAATTGCTTACAATGATTTATAGAAGTTCAGGTATTAACAAACCCTAGTCCTCTCCCCTAGCACAATTGAAAGTTCTACTATCTCAACTTGATATTACAATAGAGTTTTCTAACTAACTCATAACTAGAGAGTTTTCATAACTCACTCACAACTAAGTGTTTTCTCAAGACTCACACTGAACCCAAAATCTATTGTGTTTTAATGGCTCACACAATAACCAATTTATTATGTTTTGAACAAGCTCATACACAATACAAACGAGAGTTTTTTTTACTAGAATCACTCTTACAAACTATACCTCAATGTTTAAGGTTAACACTTCAATTTTTTTACAAAATAAATTGGGAAATAAAATTACAAGAGTTTTGGCACACTTAAAATTAGGCTCTTATGTTCTAAGAACTTTTAGAAGTCTATTTATAATATTTACATTTCAATTAGCCGTTACATATGGTGCCAACATCATTTATAACATTTAAAAGTTGATTGATTAAAAGTTATCTGACATATATAGTTTTCCGGTCGGAAAACCATATTTTCCAGTTGGAAAATTCATATATTTGTTAGAGTCTTACATGTGGCAGCGTTGAATTTGTTATTTTCTTTAACGGCTCTTTAACAGCTAGTCTCAGTCAAATTTTCCGATTGGGAAACCATATTTTCCGATCAGGACAACTTTTTGAAACTTTTAACTTGAAACTTGAAATGCTGGAATCGAATACTTCCCGAGGGGGAACCTTTTCCTGAGGGGGATACTTTTTTCCCGAACGAGAAACTGTCTTTCAATTTTTGACCGATTTATTCACTAAACAAATTAAATCGAATTGATTTGAAATTTTTATAGTATCAAAACATTTGGTCATAATGGCATGGATTTTGAATTTAATAAGCGATCGCTGTTACCTATTTTCTTTATATTGAAAGATAATATATATATATATATATATATATATATATAATTTTTTTCATAAAAATTAACAAATTTAATTAATATGATAAAAACAAATGATAAAATCAAAATATCATAGAAAAGTTTTTACCTAAATAATTTATACTAAATTAATAGCTGCTGCCTATCACCATCTAACGATAAAATTAAAACGTCATATAAAATTTTTTTATTAATTTTTTTTTTTGTGATGTTTATTAATTTATTATATAATATATTAAAAATTTGACACAAGGCTAATTAGTAATAAAATAATATTAAATAAACTCATGAACATTAAATTAAAATAAAATAAATAAAGATTTATTAACTTAAACTTACTGCATGTTAGCCATTTGGCATCCATGTACCTAAATTGACTAGCTTGAAAGAAAAGGTTCATTTTCTTGGTCGGTACACATAAAGCATTTTCCAATGGAGTGAAGAGTTTTTTATTTTTTATTTTTCTTTGTAAAGGAGTTGTGGTTGCTAGACAACAACAAAGAAATCAAAGCTTTTACATATGGAAGTGAGGGAAATAGATCGATCTTGCGAATGATTTTGATTTCTTTTTCAATGATTGAGTTTGTTCTTCGCAGCAACTAGGAGATATAGAACAAAGAAGATGAAATCTATGAATGAGATCACATAGATATCTGCTGTTCCAACCGCCTTTCTGGAATCTATGCCACTCAAGTCTGATGGGTCTCTTTGTATTGCGGAAGCTACCTAGACCGCACCCTGAAGATTTGCTTTTTCAATTCTATTCTTTTTCCCTGCTTAATTAAATTGAATGCTCTTCTTAATTCCCATCTCATTATGTGACCAAAACTAGAGGACTTTCTTGGTGATGCAACTATGGAGACTCATCAGTATGGTAGCCAACAGCATATATCACGTTCACACAGGGTGGGAAAAATCTGGAAAAATTCAAAGTCAGCTCTCTCTATGCTTCTTGAAGAAGCATACAAAGCTGTTCATTTATTCAAGAAGTGGACAGCTTTGCTCTCACCAAACTCCGCTCAAATTCACCCAATATTGCCCTAAATTGGGAATTTTTGTACAAAACATTGTAAAGTCTGAAATATTTGTTTCCAACCATTTGGAGAAATAGCCCACTTGGGCGGTTAAAGTTCGATTTTTCCTTTTATTTTTCTTTTCTCTCTCTTTTGTTTTTTTTTCCATCATCGTGCCTCAACTAACTCAGTTCTTTCGTTTACGTGAATTGCAATAATTTAGTATTTCAAATATTATTTTAGTCATAAAATAAAAGTTGCGGTAATTTTATATTATAAATTTAAAGAATTAAATTATTATTATTTACATAGCTGAGATACTGTAAGTGTAATTCACATACCAATTTATATATATTTTAGAAATTGCTCACTTTGCATTTTCTCAAAATGTATATTTCTTTATTAATAGTCTTAATGTACCCATCCTCCTTTTCCAGTGCTATTGCAGTTTCACAAATATGGCTAGGGGCCTTATTGCTCACCTGAAAATTTTTTTTCATTTTTCTTTTTGTCTGATTCAATTTTTTATTTTATTGTTTTTCAATTACACATTGTATATAAAGCTTCGGACCTAGAGACAGATGTGATCATTGAATTGTCATATTGAAGAGGTAATATTATTTTTTTGAAAAAAATGAACTTGAATTTTAACACTATTAGAACATCATCAACAATACTCTTATTTCACTTCCTATTTTATTATAAAAAATTCACTTCCTATTTTAGTTTGTTCTGAAAATTATATGCACTCTAACAATACTAGTTCTTATCTCACTCCCTATTTTAGCTTTTTATTAATAAAATTATCTAGAAAAAAAAAAGAGTAAGGGACAAAAAATAAAGAAAGGGAGAGAAAATAATAAAAGAGATGAAAGAAAAATAATAAAATATTGCTTAGAAGCTTCTTGTGGCTTTTAAATTTGAGAAGGAATACTGTAAATTTTATGGAGTAAAAGCATCTCTAACAATGTTCCATATCTCACTACCTATTTTATTATAAAAAATTCACTTCATGTTTTAATTTGTCTTGAAAATTGTATATATTCCAACAATATTTTTTTTATCTCACTTCCTATTTTAATTTTTTATTAATAAAACTATTTAGAAAAAAATGAAGAGAGAGAGTAAGAGACAAAAAAGAATAAAAGTGAGAAAAAACAAAAAAAAATAGAAATAATAAATTATTACTTATGAGCTCCTAATGGCTCTTAAATATGAAGAGGGAAAATGTAAATTTTAGGGAGTAAGATAGGTAAGAAAGAATATATGAAAACTGTTAAATAACATAAAACTCCTTAAATATCGGTAAGGAGAGAAATGAGAAGACTATTAGGATGCTCTTACATTCTGAATGATTGTTATAAATTGCATCAAAGCAATAATGTCTACAATAGTATTAAGCTTCTTTTTTTTCTTCTTCTTCTTCTTGATGAAAATATGGACAATTCAATCAAAGTATTCTTAATAAATTTCTAAAGTATTTTCAAGATATACTGAAATATATCCAAAATATTCTTAAAGTATACCTTGTATACCAAGGTATACCTAAGTATATCATAAATATATTGTATGTGCACTTTTTGGTATATTTTGGATTGATTATTTAAGTGTTTGTATTTTTGTAATATCTTTAGGTGTTTTTCGTAGTTTTGAAAAAAGTTTTAAGTTGAAATATTGTTGTAATATTTTAAGAATTTTTTGATATTTTTAAAAAAATTTATCTAATTTTGAACTTTTGAGGTTGAACTTCAAAAGTAAATTAGGTCAAATTTCAGGAATAAATAGTATTTGAGAAAGTGATGAGAGAACAACCAGAGAAGTCATTCGTATTGATGTGAGAAATATATATACAAATAATAAAACAGAAAGATAAACGTAGGAGAAGATAATCTATACAAGATAGAGGTAACAACAACACAGAAGAAGGAGATCTTCTTATCCTTATCAGTATTTTCCCTTTCTTTTTCTCTTTTTTATTTTCTTTTATTCCTATTAATTTTTTTATTTATTTGATTTTTTTTTTCTCAACGTTGCAATAAATTATCAACTTTTTATTTTGGTTTACTTCTTGGGGTTTATGTCAATCTAAATTTTGATAGGTTAGTAGCAAGACTTGACTCTAAATTTTTAAAACCAAATTAAAAGCAACGGTTCTCGATTAAAAAAAAAAATTTACTATCTTATTTGAAAATGGCTCTATAACAGGAAAATGAATTAGTTGAAAAAGGAACATTTTGCCCAGCTATTTGTGTTAAATAAAAAAAACACGATAGATATGTTCATTATATACTTGCGTGATATGTATAAAAATTCATCAGTGCTATTTTTTTTTTATGACAAAGGAAATATTATTATAAAAATTTAAATTTTCAAAAGATAAAATAGACCAAAAATAAAATATAAAAAATACATTGAACCAAAAATCGACAAAGATAGCGAAATTGTAAAAATAGAGAAATACATGTGGTTGTAAATGTGATTTGAGTTAAAAATGGGTTGAAAAAGGAACATTTTGTCCAGCTGTGTATCAACTATAAATTGGCCTAAATGAAGTTTGTGAAGTTGTATATACTATAATTATAAAACTTCCATACATAAAATTAACTCCGCCAATAATAAAAGAAATTCGTCATAACCCTTCAGTGATTTCTCACCAACGTACCCAAAACTCTAAACTGCGAAAAATGAAGACCCTCCAAGTGTTTGTGCTCTTTCTCATTATTCTTTCCTTCTTCAAAGGTAAATCATTTATGTTGTTGTTGTTATTATTATTATTATTATTATTATTTGAGAAAATAATTATATTGGAATTAATTGATGTTGTAGAAAGCAATGTAATGGGAGAAAGAATTTGTGTAAGAGGAGAAAGTATGCAAAATTGTAGCGAGGCGGAATGCAGCAATTTG
>CATIWF010009257.1:0-22781 GCA_949630135.1 Balakata baccata | reverse complement strand
TTAAATCAAGTGGTCCACTTTCTCTTTCAATATTTTGAAAAGATGATCTAGTTAGTTTTGCCTCAACACAAATTTCACATTTATGTTTTATATCAATGTGGAAATTAGGTATGTGGTTCAAGTTAATTAACCTTCTCAAGGAATTATAATTAACATGTCCTAGTCTATCATGTCATAAACTAGAAGACTCAAGCGAATAAGCAGAAGGGGTACTTTCATTATTACATTTAATAACAATTACATTGAGCTTAAAAAGCCCATCATTAGCATACCTTCTTCCCACATACATTCCACCCTTGGACAAAACAACTTTGTCTGATTCAAAAACTATTTTGAACCCATGCTTGTTCAACAATGAACCTAACACCAAATTCTTGCGAATATCTGGCACATACAAAACATTGTTTAAAGTCAGCTTCTTACCAAAAGTCATCTTTAGCACCACTTGTCCTTCACTAAGAACTTCAGAAGTGGCAGAATTGCCCATAAACAATTTTTCCCCACTCTTCGGCTTGAAGGTAGAGAACATCTCAAGATTTGAGCATATGTGCCTTGTGGCACCGGTGTCAATCCACCATTCTTTTGGGTTAGACCCAACCATGTTCACTTCTGATATCACAGCAGCAAGATTAATATTAGAAACCTCTTGAGTAATATTTTGCAAGAGATTTGCTTCATTACTCCTTTTCTTCTTTGGGAGCTTACAATCAGAAGCCTTGTGACCCATCTTGTCACGATTGAAGCATTAGCCTTGAAATTTCTTTTTAGAAACTCCACCTTTGGGACCCATTTTAGGTTCCTTGAATTTCTTCTTTTTGGTAATTTATCTATGTTCAACAACATTTACCTTTGCCTCAGAAGAATTCAACCCCCTCCTTTCTGAGCCTATATCGTCTTCTTCAATTCGAAGTCTAACAATTAGCTCCTCAATATTCATTTCCTTTCGCTTATGCTTAAGGTAATTTTTGAAATCCTTCTAGCCAGGGGGTAATTTTTCAATCATAGCAGCCACTTGGAAAGTTTCACTCAAGTTCATTCCTTCAGCATGAATATCATGAAGAATAACTTGAAGTTCTTGAACTTTACTTACCATAGTCTTGAATCCACCATTTTATAGTTTAGGAAACATCTCATTATAAATTTCTTGGTGCCGGCATCCTCAGATTTATATTTCCGATCCAATGATTCCCACAACTATTTTGCAATCTTGATTCCACTATACACATTGTATAATGAATCATGTAGCCCATTCATGACATAATTCCTACACAAGAAGTCGGAATGATGTCAACTGTCATAGGCCATCCTTGTTTGGATATCTTGCTTATCCTCTTTAGGAGTACGAGCGTCCTCAACCAAGAATCATGCAAGATTCAAGGTAGTTAGGTAAAACAACATTTTCTGCTGCCACTTTTTAAAATTCAATTCATTGAATTTTTCTGGTTTCTCTCCATGGTTCACAGGTACCGTTACAGGCACAACTGGAGAGACAACCCGAGCAATAGAAACTGATGGCTGGGATCCATCCTGAACATTGGTAGCAGCTACCGTATTCTCTATTTCTGCAACAACAAAACAAATTATATTAATTCCAAGAATTAATAAATCTGAGTAAAGAATTAACAAACAAATTTATCTTAAGATTGTTACGCAAACAACACCAATAAAAGGAGAAATGTTAATTCAATATTCAAAAAACAATAGAAATGGAAAACTAATCTGAGGCCTGAGTTGCATACGATTTTCTTTAGACAAATTCGCCTCCCACACTGGTATTTAGGATAATCGGCGTTTGTCTCCTAGGATACAACAGATTCCAAGTAGTTGTTGAACACATAACACCTACTTACAGTGAACTTTTAACTTGTCACACCCTTTATCACTTGAGAAAAAGAAGGAAAAGAAAGAAAGAACACTTCAAGAACAATCAAAGTAATCTCTTCATCAACTCTTCAAAATTCAAGCCAAAACCACCTATTTATACTAGATGGAGGAGACATGGGATTAATTGTGATTAATTTCCTTTAAAGGCTGCCAATAATGCCTTTATAACTCTCAAATAATGGTGAAATTAATCTTTGAAACATCAGAAATTGACATTCTAAAAGACATGAAGCTCAAAAGACCATTCTGGAATAGAATCCACATGGGCATGTGGATCTGCCTTGCACACACTGCAGGCACAACGACATGACCGTGTGGATCCACACGGGCGTGTCAGTGGCCTGACCGTGTGGATCTACACAGGCGTGGCAGACTGCCAGTCGTGTGGATCAACACAGGAGTGTTGCCAAAAAATTTCTAGAAATAATTTGTAAAAATTGGGCTTGTTTAGAACCATGAGATTTTGGGTCAACATTCATGTATGCAGGTCGCGCACCCACGCATTGGCCCATCTCGGACCATGGATTTGCACTGCGCAAGAGAGAGCCTTCCATTCTACTTTTCTTACCTATGTAAGAATGTTTTTCTATATATAAATACAAGTCCAACTTCAATTCTTAGTAATGTAGGACAAACTCTCACTCACTTTTCACATTTAAATTTTCCTTACCAAGGAGCTTACTTTGAGTTTCAATTTCTATTCACACATTCTCCATTTTGAGTATATGAATACATTAATTCATAGTCCTCATGTCAAGGAACATATATCCGGGTCTTTCTCCCAAAATCAAGTTATGGGACCCACCCGAATAAATCTCTCAAAATGGCTCATAATCACAATTTTTTCCAACACACCAAGAATCAAACAGCAACATTACAAGACAATTCAACAAGAACTTATTGAGATTGGGAGATTAAGGAGAGGAGAAAATGAGTTGATTGGGATTTCTCATGTGCTTACGAGATTCAAGGGAGAGAGGGGAGATGAGAGAGAAACAGCGAGACATAAGCAAAGAGAGGAAAGAGACAAGGAAATAGAAAGGGAAAAGAGAAAAGGAGAGGATAGAAGGATAAGAGAGGGAAAAAGATAAAGGGGATTTTGAAGAGAAAGATGATCTTGACGTATTGGTAGTTGTAGGAGTTGCGAAAGGAGCAGTAATGGCACATTGAGGAACATAAAGGAGATGAGGGCAAAGCTAATAATAGTGGTGGTGGCGGTTGGCCATGGTAGATGGTTTGGCTTTAGAGGAATCGGACTTTATCTTAATTTTACAAGGAATCATACTCTTTGGCCCAGGAGGAGATTTTTCTTGTGGATCTTTAGGACTTGGGTGATATTTGATATTGCTATCAACTATCTTAAAAGTATTTATTAAATTTTTTTTATTTAATGGACTATTTTTTTTAATTTTTTATAAATTGCTTTCTTTTTAAATCTACTTCTAAAAAAAATATTTATTTATCTGTTTAAACCAAAAGCAATTTTCAAAACTCAAAAAAATTAAAAATATACAACTTATTTTGAAAAACGCTTTTTCCAAACTCAATGTCAAACGAGCCCTTAATGGTAGAATAGAAACCTAATTCTAGCAAGGGTCGAATGAAAAAAGAATAACTGGATAACTAGGATTTTAGTTGAACAAGATGACTAATACACACCGTTTTGTGTTGTGCTTACTAAGCAATTTTTTTCACTCTAAAATATTTGGTAGCCATATAGTCATTATTAACTGTGTTTTCTGGCTAGAAGCTAAAATTGTTAAAAAATCGTGAAGTTTGAGTATTGTTTTGTATGTAAAAATTCAAAAAAAAAAAAATATTAATTAACCCTAGATTAAAAGGTAATTAGAGTGCATGTAGGACATGTATCAGTGCATGCTTGATTTAGAGATAGTTTAGATTATTTTAATATAATTAATATTTATCATTTGTTATTTTCCAAAATTTCTATTTGATTCTTCAACATTTCTCTTTCCTAATTAAAAAGTATACTAATTTAAATTTCTTCAATTTCAAATCTCAAACTAAATTATTTTCAATAATTACATCCATCAATATTCATATTATAATTTATCCTACATAGTGATATTCTTGATATCCCGATTTGCGTACAGAAGCAAAAAATATATAATTTTACAATTTAATTCAATTTTCCAGTTCTGCTCAGTTATTTAGAATTATCCATCTTTTTTCTTTTTTATAAAATAAAATAATTATATTTTTTTATCAATATTTTTTATGATATTGAGTGATATATACTACTTTTGTTTTACTTGTTTTATTTACCAACGCAACTCATATGCAATAAAAGCTATTAAGTCGAAAACTATCTCAACCATAGACAAGATTTTATGTGGATGAAAAATGGGATACTCAAAATCCTTTGCGGCTTCCTTATTGCTGATATAAACCTCAAATATCCCCACCACTTCCTGCTTTGTTGCATTTTTCACTACCCATTTGTCTGATTCTAATTTCCATGGCGTATATAAACTTGAACGTTTGCCTTTCTACACAATTCCAGGCTACAAATTATCTAAATTTTCTGAAACAGTTATTATAAATTGCAACTCGAAGATTCCATTTGAGTTGAAAGGCAATGGCAGCAACTGCTAGCTCTAGCTCTCTAGCTCTGTGCTTAGGCCTACCTCATTTCTCGGCCAAAGAGGCTCAACTGCTAACCCTCTTACAGATGTCGTTTCCATGGGAAATGGCAAATACACTGGTATTTTCTTTAACTTTCTCTTTATGTTTTGTTTATATTATTTTTCTATTTTTTTTCCAATTGAATCTGAGTTATCCAAGTTAGAGACTCAATCGCTAGGGCACTGTAAATCTGTATAGGGAAATGAGTTGTGGTATGGACCAGACAGAGTGAAATACTTAGGACCCTTTTCAGCACAGACTCCATCATATCTTACAGGAGAATTTCCAGGTGACTATGGATGGAATACTGCTGGTTTATCAGCTGACCCTGAGGCCTTTGCCAGGAACAGGGCTCTTGAGGTTATCCATGGAAGATGGGCAATGCTTGGAGCACTAGGGTGCATAACTCCAGAAGTACTTGAGAAATGGGTTAGAGTGGACTTCAAGGAATCAGTGTGGTTCAAAGCAAGAGCTCAAATCTTCCTGAAGGTGGCTTGGACTATTTAGGCAACCCAAACCTTGTCCATGCTCAAAGCATTCTTGCAGTTCTTGGATTCCAAGTTGTGCTTATGGGTCTTGTTGAAGGATTTCGCATCAATAGTCTCCCTGGAGTAGGAGAGGGCAATGAACTTTACCCTGGTGATCAATACTTTGACCCTCTTGGCCTAGCTGATGATCCTGTCACATTTGCTGAGCTCAAAGTGAAGGAGATCAAGAATGGCAGGCTAGCCATGTTCTCCATGTTTGGTTTCTTTGTTCAAGCTACTATAACTGGAAAGGGTCCCCTTGAAAATTTATTGGACCATCTTGACAACCCTGTTGCCAACAATGCTTGGGGTTATGCCACCAAATTTGTCCCTGGATCATAAAATTCATCCTTTGCTTTCTTGGAAAGGAGTGGAAAGTCCGCCTGACCTAAATCATGGCTCTTGTAATTCTACATTAAGAATATGACTCTGTTGATCAGAAATCCAACGTAGATTTTCAATTTCATGGCAGTGATTGATAGTCATTTACTCTATTTCTATTTAACTTAAAATCCATAGTAGAATATGACATAATTGGTTCTTTAAATATAATATAGTTCTATCAAGTTCCATAACTTACAACCAATTTGTACAAGCTTCGGGTGATGTTTGAGTAGAATATTAGTGTCAACGAAGCCTGGTTTCCATATCCAAAAAAAAAACACCAGGCAATATGAACAATTTCATTCCATATTTTCATGCTCGGTACTACCAAGTTTGTCATTACATCTATGGTAACATAGTATATACAAATAGCATAACCTAGATTGCCAAAAAAGGAGAGAATGGAGTTGAAATTCAACTATACAAATGATCATCACTCCTTCCCCCAATCAATGATCGGTGGATACATGAAAACAATTTCTCCAACTATACCCTAAATACAATTTCTCCAACTATACCTTCACAACATAGAAACACAAATTTCTGTTGCTATAGGCAAAGCAACCACTTAATGAGGAAACTAGCAGCTTGGTAACATTGTGTTTTCCTTGAGCTCTTTCCAGTTTTCTTTCCCCTTGACTCTACTTGTATATGATGATCAAAACTGGGAACTTACCCTCTTGTCCCAATTTTCCCCCACCACTTTCGACCTCTTCTGTCAGCTCCTCCATGTCCAAGTTTGTGAAGCCTTATCTTTGCTTCTCGCAATTTTACCTTGTAGTCTTTCTTCCATGACTCAAACCTGGATTTCAGTTTTCTTAGTTCTTCATCAGAATTCTTGTCAGAAGCTGATTGCACTGCTTTAACATGAACCAGTGCTTTGACATCATCATCAAAAGTTTTTCTTTGCTGCTCAAACTCCTTGCTAAGAATGCCGACTGCATTTATTGGGCCGTTGGTCTCTCTCCCTATGGCACCAGGTCTTCTGTTGGGAGCACTTCTATCAGGAGTTTTTACCCCCGGGGATACATTATCCTCAGAATCAAGAAAGTGAGGTGATGCAAAAGAATCAAGTTTTACAGGTTGACCTACAGTACCATCAGCAGCAAGACTCCTTCTGGCCACAGCAAGACTTGCCTGGCAAATAATTATTAATTAAAACCCAACATGGCAAATATGTACCTGTTGCACTTATCATGCAAAAGCACAAATAAAAATAAGCATCTTACCATTCTTTACATCAGATATTCATTTTTTTGACAGACAAGCAAGAATCATCACATTACTATATCACATCCGTGTATCTATTGGTATGTCTATAAGAAATTTCACTTATATTTCCTTTAGGTGGGTGATAAAAGGATGAACTGATACTGTGAATCGTGGATACTTTCACCTCAGGCAAAATGGAATATACCTGAATTCAATCACCTAACATATCCACAGTTCTCAAACTGTTCACTGTTCTCACCCCTTTTGTTGATTAAAAAAATGGTAATATGTATGTTGACAAGAAACCTTACTTGCAATGACTCCATCTGCATTTGCCATGTTTCTTCCATTGCTTTCATCTTTGCCTCATATTCTGACCACCTCCGCTCATACTGTTGCAAATGCTCCCTCAATGCAGCGTTTTCCTCTTCCTTTTGTCCCAGAATTGCTTCTGCCTTAGCAACCTTCTTTTGAAGATCTGTCAAAATTGAAGCTTGAGCCTCAACCTGCTCTTGAGGCATGACCTGAGCAGCAAGAAGAAACCAACTTCTTAGTGCCAATTATGATACACAGCAAACAAAAGGGAAACTCACTATTCTATTTATATACAACACCAATGCTGCTTGCTTCTTTTTCATGAATAAAGAATCCGTTCTTACATTCTCAATATTCTATAACCTATACGGTAAAGGAAGTATATGACAACCCTGATGCTTTTCAGTTGTTTAGCGTGACATTTATTAAGTCATCCGTGATGCACTATGGCAAACACAAAGTATGTACCACAGCTGACTAGGCAAAACTTGTGGCAACAGAGAAAAAAAAATTCAACTCAAACTCATCCTTGCTGACAACTTTTGTCTACAAATTTAACTCATATTTCCCCACATATTGAGGAAAACAAGAAAAACATGAAAACAAGTCATAACATACAAAATATAACTCACAAATGTTTCTTAAAAGGACTCAAGATTTGAACTTCCTTGATCATGGTACCAGTTAGTAAAGCTGGCACTCAGCCAACATATTTCATTTAATTACATAGCAATGGACAGGATCGCATGCAGAATCTATAAACATGCAAGTGTTAACTTCTAAGGAGCAACCATAAACCCCAACAGTTTCAGTATCATTTACCAACAAAACTGAAACAGAAGGTTCGCCTTTTCTATCACTTGAAACACAAATATAATTGCTGAAAATAGTTTCATTACCTAAGCTGCCTGGCATTGAAAAACCTTCTAGCCATCCAAAAAATATTTCAACACTTCATAATTTGGCCCTTGACCAGCTATGTTATGGTGCTAAATTTGGCCAAGCATAGTTGTCAAAGGTGTGCCCCAAGCCTGCCTCAATAAATGAAGCAGGAAACCTAACTGAGGTGCACCTTTTTCCAGGCAAGACACAATGTGCCTTACTTAAACGGCCACCATTTACTTGTTTATCTATTTTACGTTTTCACTGAACCTCCAATATAAGGTGGGTATTAGTTTATGGTGTGTGTAATTTTCAGTTGAAAATCAGGACAAGAAATTGAAGCACACTGCAATTTTCGTTTGAAAATGGTAGTGAAGGAGAAAAGAATAAGAGGATTTTACCAAAAGCAACACAAAACAAATGAATAGAAAAGGAAGAAGTCAATGCTCCAAAAAAGTATAGCACAGTCCCTCCTAACCAAGTTGGCATTTGATAATCTCCATTGATCTCATCCTTCTACATTCTTCAACTACGGTCCTCTGTTTTCTTATTTTACTTTCTCCACTCTCTTCTTCTATCCTCTCTCTTTCTCTTTCCCTCCTTCACTCTTCCACTCTCTTGTTTCCTTTCCTTTTCTTCACCTATTTCCTTTAGTTTCCTTTTTTATATTTTCCATGTCAATAACAAAAAAAAAATTACATTGCTTATAACAGCATAAACACAGACAATCTCAGTCCACATCAACGAATTTACATAACTTATTGTATACAAATACATCTATGACCAACCTGCCAACATGTAAAACATTTTTCCCAACAAAATTCTATGAAAAATTTTAGGTTTAACACATGCAGCCACGAGTTTTTCATTTTTTCTCAATTTGCCTCACAAATCAGTTATTGGCACCGGTTGTCCTTGAATTCCATTTTTTGTCTAATTTGCCTCCTGTAAAACTTTAAAAATGTAACAATTTGCCCCTCCATGCTGACGTGGCAGCCTGAATGTGATTTTACATTTTTAATGTAATTCCAGTTGCCACGTCAACACAAGGGGGCAAATTGTTACCTTTTAAAAATTTTACAGGAGAGCAAATTGGACAAAAAATGGATTTCAATAGGCAACCAGTGCCAAAGAACGATATGGGAGGCAAACTGAGAAAAAATGAAAAACTCGAGGGGCTGAAGATGGGTTTAGCCAAAATTTTAAGCTTATTTCATAGCATTCATAAGAAAATAGGCACCGACCTTTCTTGTTCTATCTCCAATATGGATTCTAATTTTTTGTCATCCTCTTTCTCTACATTTTCATTTTTTTCCTTGATTTTAGTCTTTTGCCTAAATAGTTCAAACAATTCTTGGATCCACGGAAAGGGAGTTTCAACATCTTGGTTGTCAAAGGATAAAAACAAAATCTAACTTCTCTTCTAAAGTTTACCTCCACCATTCTTCCATTTTCTCTTCTCCCCTTTTCTGCCTTTTATTGCCACCATTTCTCCTCATTCTCTCTCTCTTTTACATATTGTAATTGGAAGCATCAAGAAATTATGAAGCAATCTTGTTTCAAATGAAAGATTCCTATAACACATCCCTAACTCTATCCTCTTCCCCTCTCAAACAACTAAAAACTAAACAAGCACACAAAATACTTCCCTTGCAAGTATAGATTTATTTTTTACAAGTTATTAGCTAATGTATTGAAGAACAAAACCAAGAAAAGCTAGGCCATTCTCATCATAAAATTATACCCCTAGTAAATCTACAGAAACCTACTTGATTTGACATCACGACAAATGAGGAAATGCAGCTTAAAAAATGAAGAAAAATTTACAAGAAACTCGAGAGGTCCAAAAATATGCAAGAGTTCTCTAGATTGTGAATGTCGAAGTTGTAGCAAAAGTGGCTAGTTCAACCAAGAATTAGGAACAAAAATGATATATTGAGACAAACAGCATCATAGAGAGTACCTTCACTTCTGAATTCTTTTTTCCTAACTTTCTTTTAGAATTTGTATTGCCATGACTTGACTGTTTCAATTTATGCTCGTCTCTAAATTCCTTCCGAGCCAACCACCCGCGGATGACTGTAGGGGAAAGAATTAAAATACTGCATATGATATAAAGAGCCAATTACAGAAAACAGACAACTTTTACCAGACTGCAAATAAATAATTTCCATCAGCTGCTTATCGGCAATGTGGAGAGTACCAACATTGCAACTCTTTGCCACAGAATTATACATTCTTCTGGCATTTTCACCACGGACAACTGCATTACAGAAGTAATCTTAATCAAATATATGATATTGAAAAAAATAATAACAGATTGACAGGTTCACTAGGATCCAAGTTTTAATCACAACGAACTCCGCCTATTAATAATAGAAGGAGATGATTCAGCTTGTTTAGAATGGAGCAACTGGATGCTGAAAATGTGATGTCAAGTTGTCAACAAAGCAACAAGTAAAAGATGCCAACCACCATAATAAGTAAAATTTATGATAAAGTTCATACATGATTGTAATGTAGTTGCTCTTTTTTTTAGTTCATTGAAATCACGACGGGCTTGGCTGCCACGGAAGCATTTTTGGATCCCAAGTATGCCTTTCAGAACTTGCTTTCTCTGCTCCTCCAATTTAGCAATCTGTGATCCAACAATACATGACAGATCGGTGAAGTACTTGTGTCTTGTAAAACGTCAATCACATGTAATTAGAGCATAACAAGCTCACATAGTCCACATCCATAAAATCTTTCCTTATTTTTTGAGTACAAGATTATATTGTATGGTTAATTACACTTTGCTTAGAGATAAAAACACCTTCTATTTCTAGAAATCTTTAGAACATAAAGCACATGATATGTATCAAAAATAGAGTATTCAGCAACAGTTATGCATGCCAAAGCAATCTTCAGCCATTATATAAAATCACTTAATGGGAATTAAAGGTTTATAATTTTCCTGAATAATGAATAAATTTTCAAAGAATCACAAAGCTAAATTGCATTACAATTTTGTAACTTAATCACAAGACTACAATAAGCTTCTTTGCAAGGTAAATTTTCTGATATCTTAAAACAGAAAAAATAATGCAAAACTAATATGCATTGCTACTATAGCATTGCCACAACAGCACATGAAATACAGCATAGAAACGGACCCTCTTCTTATGTTTGTGCAGAATCATAATCAATTTTACATGATAATTACAAGTTCTACAAATAGCCATGAGCAAAACAAATATTTGTTCTGAGCATGCAGAAGTAATTAGACAGTTACTGAATATAGTGTATAAATAACTATGACAATTCTCAAAACATGAGACAAGAGACTTGTTCTTATAGGTACATTAAGATGATGAAAATTGTAGCCGCATGATTTATTTTTGACAGTGGCAAAAGTTATCAAATGACTTGTTTACACCAATCTAAAGTTAAAATTGCAACTTGCAGAAATAAAATAATGAAGATCAGTGATCATTTATGAACTACATAACATGTAAATTATACAGCATCTAATGTTAAGAAATATAGTTACACACCTGGCCTGTACGGAGATAAACTTTCGTATAACCGACTTGATACATTTCAGGGAGTATATTAAATTGTTGCAGTACAGCTACTGATATGCTTAATGGATCCCGAGATACGTTTTTGTCCGAAAGTAGAAAACCATACCTAAATTGTGTGAACACTCATGATAAGAATTCATTAAGCACTAATTGTAAACTAAAAAGGAAAAAATAGAAAATTCAAGTACGTTATTCTGTACCTTTGTGCAAAGTCTAGATGACTAATTCGAGTAGGAAATCCAGATCTCGAAATCCTCACAACCTCCAAAGCTCCACAACATCGGAGTTGGTGTAGGACCACATCATCCTCATACACACCAGCAAGCTGCTCAGTATTTGGTTTTATGCAGCGAATGAAATGAGTTTGTGTGTTCTCCAGCTGGTGCATTAGTTTGAAAAGTTGGCCCTACAAGAATGAAAGAGAAGTCTCCATGATCTGAAAAACATGGTTTCAAAGAAATGAAGATGCACTTTTCAGACAAATTATGTTGCTCAAAAGCAAGGCACATTCTTGAATATGTGCAAAACAAAATCAAGAGTAACAAAGGAAAAGGTTTGATAATGGTTCAAAATAGCAGAAAATTTAATACTCTTCATACTTGACATTTTTGAACCAAAACTAAATCTCCTAATTCATCATTCAATTCACTAGAGTATTTAATAAAATGTAGTTTTGACATTCAATTTAAAGTGCATCACAAAATACATGTGCAGTGATAGCATCATAGCATATTTATCTACCTTGAACTTAGTACCAACACTCTGCTTTGAGGATTCCAATCTACCAGATTGGACTAATGGACTTGATGGTTTCACGGATTCATTAGATATTCTGGAGACAAACAACTGTGGCAACTGACAACTGCATGATGATAATAGCTGGAATAAATCAGGATGCAAGGGATCTCGGTTCTTTTCCAGAAAGCCATTTGTATCATATACAACCTGTTCAAACTCTTGAATGTTAGTAAATTCACAAAATATTTTATTCACTTAAACAGTTCATGACCTTGCAAGAATCAAATAAAATTAGGATAAGCCTGGAGAAAGTATTCGATTTTGAAAAAATCACACATTTTAACTAATAGCTATACCACTAGACTAACCCAACAAATACAAAAGATTTATTAAATTTATCAAAAACTGGTGTAGCTCGAAAGCAATATCCTGCAGCTTTCTTAGAGAAAGAATTGATGCTAAGATGTAATTAACAGTTAAATCCTGGGTTAAGAACAAAAAGAACTGCTGATGTCAAGGATTTGTTGAGTTTAAGCATCAATACCAGTCCCTGTTTATTCATGAATTTCACTACAGTAGGTTTAATGTATAGAAACATAGATATAATATTTATAATATTTGGCAATGAGCAAAAAATCTAATCAAATGGAACCTACCAAATTGCCTTTTAGTAAATCAATAATAAGGAAACAATCCAAATATCATTAGTAAAAACAGAATAACCAACCTCTCCAGCATAATGATGAACGGCAAAAGCCCTTCCTCTTTCAGCTTTAAAGCAAGGAGAAGTACTCAAGTGCTGCTTAAGCTTATTGGCAAAAGTCAAATCAGTGGCACTGGGGAAATTTGATTCCTCATCTAACAAAGATAGAAGCCCTAGAGGTCTCTGCACAAATAGAAGAGAGGAGTGACCAATATAAGCATAAGAAGAAAACGTTTTAGTTTAATACACCAAGAGAATCTAAAAGAATGAGATCCATATATTAGTATTATTTAACAACAAATATTCATATGCAATCACAACACGATACAGTGATATAACAGTAGCTGACTCATTAGATATTGCTTGAAGTACAGAAACTAAGGCGATAAACCAAAGATACACAAACACCAAAGCTTTATATGTCCAACACACATAAGAATCTCTAAAAGAAGAGGAAAATCAAGATAGCCTTACAATACAAAGCTCCATATCACGGATACAGAACCATGGAAATACCTTTTCAAATAGGTCCAAGCATTCTTGGTTGTCAGAAAATTCAACTTTAGTCCAGTCAATTCCATCCTCTTCATACTCCTGAAATAAATGAGAAATTGTAACTTTGATTGTCCAAACAATCAGATAATATCAGTGTCCAATTTGTTCACATTTGTGGCCATAGAACATATTCTATTGCAAATTCACAGACATGAACTTTTGGTAGTTTACAAGCATCAGTCAATAAAGGTTTGAACTTAACTCACACACAGCCATGGAATAAGACTAGTATGACTAAGCTAAATCTTATGCTTAGACTCTCTGATTTAAATATTCAAATGTGCATGTCGACTACAAAAGTGTGTCTGTTTCATGTTGATTGAATAATAGGGAAAAAAAACTTTACTGCAGAAACAAAAAAGAATTGAGTCCGTGTAATATGAATACATTTCAAGTAAATGCAGCCTAATTGCAAAAGGCATCCACCAATATAAATGCTGTGGTAAATCTAAGATGCTTACCTCCTGCCCAAGTTTAAACAGATGCCTATTGAAATGTTGCTGCAGCCTCTCATTTGCATAATTTATGCAAAATTGTTCAAAGCTATTATTCTGGAGATTAGAAGAGCGGATCATCACCAAGAGCACAAGTGCATAGCACTTATGGTATTATCAAACAGAGAAGTTCAAATTACCTTAAGCGATTCAAACCCATAGATATCAAGGATATTTATGGATCTCCCAGTACGTAGTTTGCCCACTTCAAGTGACTTGTTGATTTGATCAACAAGCCAATTAAACAAGCCTGCATATATGAACTTTGCCAATGCATCTCTTCTATCTATTGCCTGAAAACCAACAAAAATAGAAAAAAATTAAAAAAAAAAAATCAGAGAGCCCTAATAAATGCATGAGTTTCAAAGTAATTTACAATACACAGCAGGTGTGAGGATTAGAGGAGAGCATTTATTTTTGAGTCAAGAACTAAAAATACCTGCTGGAACGTCAAAGTTTCAAGAATATCATCCTTTCCACATCGTATTGTTTGGGTTGATAAAGCTTGCACCAAATCCTCAATGCCACAGCCCAAGATCCGGGCAGCATTGTCTACAGCTGCAACAAGTCATTAGCAAACTAAAATGCTTCAGAGAGATCCATCAAAAACCATATTATCATGTCATAGTTACCAGCATCTCATACCCTGTGATGCAGAAAGTTATATAACAACATTTAAGCTATATCCACTCATTTAGCTCATTGATTATTTCAGGACATATACAAGCCCATTCAATCATGTAGGAACTATTGCATCACCATAATTTCATAAGGTGCATTATGCTTATGAGCTTAATCAAATTGCCAAAAGCAGTTGGTTATTGAGAATTAAACTTCATCTTTGTCCATTCCTGTAATTGATAAACATAAACTCTAATGGCAATAACCAAATTGTTTACCAGCTTGTCAAGAAAAAACATGGGCTCCCATTTACTGAATAGAACTGCGAACTCGATAGCATTTTTATAATCACACTGCTAGCATATTAGTGCACTATTTGTTTCACCAAAATAGGGGCAGAACCAAAATTTGGAATGGGGGATTACGCTACCCAGACTTGGGTCTACTAAAAAAACAGTCTGGACTTGGAATGAAATTGTCCCAAATGAGATTGGTGATACACCAATCCCTACCCCCAAGGGAATGAGATCTCAAGTTCCATGAGAATTAAATCAAACAAATGAAAATATGATATTAAAAATCTGAAAATAAATATACAAGACAATAAATTATTAAAGGAAAGTGACCACCTTAAAACCTGACATTTGACTAACAAAACATAATTGTAAAAGATTAATATTATAAAAAATTTACTTTCTATAAGAAAGGAACTTCAGGATTGCATACATCTAGAGATAGGCCATTTAGAAATTTGTTTAAACAAATATTTATCCAATACGAGCTTGCAACATGAGATTTAATTTTCGAATAAAAATATAGAAAGATAAAAACAATTAGAAAGATTTTTAGACAATGACATATCGACTCATGCAGTTATAATCTGAAATTATTAAACATTATGAGTTAGTATCCTTTAATTTAACTAAATATCAATATAATATTATTATTTTTCACATTATATTTCCCATTCTGATATTGAACCAGACAGACCCTAAGAATATCACATCTAGAAATGCTCCCACGGTTCCACCCCTATCATGCTCAACCATATAAGGATGAGAATGCCAGCTTTGACTAATGCTTAGATAGGCTATTAGCTATGATCAAGTAATGAAAGTTGGAAATATATAAGGCAAACAAGAGACAGGATAATCCATTAAAATATACACCATCTAGGGCATAGGGATAGCTTTTTTTTTTTTTTACCTTCATCAGCCAACACCTCTACATGATTTTCATTGTCAATTACTTGAAATGATATGTTTCCAAGCCATAATATCGCTGCAAGCATTGCAAATGCCTTTTCTTGATCTGCCTTGTTAATTTGAACAATATCCAGGGCTTCCTGTTGAAACAGGGAAACAAGGCGCACACAAACAATCAAGAGAATATGTATCACTCTCAGAGCCACGAAATAAAAATGACTAAAAATGGGGCTTTCACCTTGTAAATAATGAGAATTGTTGTTACTAACCATAAGCTTATGAAACTTCTGGGCATCATTGACACCATCAATCACCAAGCACTCACTCTGGTTAAGATAGTTGTATGCACTAGCCATTTCAATATTCAATCTATCTGCAAAGAGCAAAGGTGGGGACGAGCAGGCAAATTCAATTATTTTTATCTTTTTGAGAAAAGATTGTAAATAACAAATGCTGTCTGCTACAGTTCCATTTCTTCTTTAAAGCACATGAAATATTATGTGCAATCATTAATGTGGAACTAATAGACTCGGACCAATATTCCACCAGGATTAACAAACAAAAATTAACATGTCAAGGCAATCAGTTGATGACAATCTAAAGATATCTAGAAGGCACCACACAAGCACTTCACAGGGTTTCAGCAACATTATGTTGTATATGTAGAAGCCCAATGAAGGTTGTTTTAGAATGAAAAAACTTCTATAGTACTTTTATATGCTGATCATTTATGAAAATATTACCTCTTAGAATTGAAGGAGCACCAGCACAAAGTTGATAAAAGATATGGTAGGATCTTTCACCACTGGCCAGCTGAACGACTCTTGACTGCTCGAACAAGAGATAATAAGTTCAGCAGTTCATCATGATAATGATATAAGCTACGAGGAAATATCATAAAGGAAAGTGAAAACTTACCTTTTCCAGCAGAACTATTTACAATTATATCATCGAACACGAAAGAGCATTTGAATATGCATAATGTTAGAAAATTGTTCAAGTCAGTACACTGATACCAGAAAATTGAACACCAATAATTAAAGCATTTTACTGGATAATGCTTACAAGTTTGAATTTTAGCACCACATATCTTCCCTAATGAGCTGAAATGAATTTCAATCAGCTTTCCCTGTACCAGTAGATAAATATTACAGAGCAACATGTCAAAGTGATGAAAGTTATGATCCAGGAGTAACTTAGAAGTAAAAAAGAAGAAAGAAAAAATGGGAAAACAAAAAACACTATGACTCACAAATCTACTGGAGTTGCCATTCCTAGATGTTTTTGCATTCCCAAATGCTTCAAGAACAAAGTTAGTCTGAAGAACTTCATCCTCTATGCCATCAGTACCCCCACCAAGAGCAGCCAAATATTGCATTGCATGTTTTGCTGTCTCTGTTTTTCCAGCACCGCTTTCACCACTACAGGACGAAGAAGTATCCGCACTCCAGTTATTCATAAAATAATAAAAATGAGTGCCCAGTAAAATGGAACACAAGAATAAAAGAAAAACAAAACTAGAGAAGCTCCAAAATATTATAAGAAAGAAATGGAAAGGAACCTTATGATTATGGATTGATTTTTTCCTTCTGCAGATCATAATTACCAAGAAAGGAAAAGAATAGTGTCAGAAACAATACCAGCTTCAAATGCAGAAGAAAAATAAACAAAGGATTCACTTACCTCTCATCATCTCATTATAAGCAGTATCAGATATGGCATAAACATGAGGGCCATCTATAAGTTTCTGACTGTAGGCTTTGACAATTTCATTTCCATAGAGTGGGACATCTCTGAATGGATTGATAGCAATCAAAACTGGCCCTGCTTTACTCTGGAACGAACACCGAACCAGTTAAACAAGAGATGAGTGGAGACGTAAATCTTAGGAGACAACAAGCAATAGGTTTTCATCGCACTTACATAGATCATATTCTGAGAATATCGGTACTTAAGATTGTAAAGGACCGATGGCTCATTCAAATAACTAAGTCTTATAAGATCATCCACACCCTCAAGAATATCTGGGTTTGCAGGCAAGAGTTCTGCTGTGGACACCTTCATGAACTAGAAAATGAAACAGCATTATTTTCTGATTGCCAGCACAAGTAACTGAATTATGTCTGTATATTGTTAAGAGTTTTCAGAAGGAAAAGAAAGAAAGAAGAGAGATTACAGACTTACATTTCCACCTGGAAATGAAACAACCACTTCATCCCTTGAAGTTGATTGTATGCGTCCCAAACCCCATTCTTTGTTTGGTAGCTGACACCAAATACGTAGTTTCTGGGAAAAAAAATACTCACCCAATTAAAGCAATTTCATTTGTTCTAACTTTCACTAAATACATCAGATCCATGAACAGCAACAAAATAATTCCTAGGAACAGAGGAATTCATACAAACTTAATATCCTCTGGGGGAAAATGGAACCAACATTAAAGATTAGCATTGCACATAAAACAATCTACACCTTCTAAACATTAAAGCTACATTTCAACCTGCTTCTGAATAAACTATGATTTGACCATTACATACCCCCAACAAAGCATTTTTAGCACATATATACCTTGCTCATGCCTATAAACCATACTAATAAACTATTCTCCTTGTATTTATCATAAATGCATAACAGTAAGCATCCATTGTTCAGGTAAAATTTCTGCCACTGTGAAATGGAGGCACCTAGAAGCCACTCAATACAGCAGAAATCCTACCATTGACATCTTAACTTCTGCCCCAAAATAGTAAAAGATTATTCCTATTAGTGCAAAACCAACAAAGCTAGACACTATCTTTAGGCAAATGCACGTAAATGATGTAAACTTCCTTATCTCATTAGCAAGTTCAATTTTTTGGCCTAACTGGAGGTTAATGGAAATCAAAATACTCCCATCTATTAACTTCCAATACCCATTCTTCTTAATCTCCAATTTAGGAATTAAGAAGATGAAATATGAAGTTTTTAGATGCTTTTACAGCTACTAACCTCCTTTTAAACCCAAGACTCGTGAATAAACGAAACCAATATACCTTTTCTCTTACATCCCATCCATTCCAATCCTTCGCCTAGTTTCCTTCCCTTTCCACCACCTTTAAACAACCATGAAATGCTAGTTACTACCTACCACGTCGGGACATTCAGCCTAGAAGTGATTGGAAACAATAAAAACAAAGTCAATAACAAACAGAAATCTCTAACTACCTTCTTGATAAAATAACTAATGCTGTCTTCCCAGTCTGGCTCTGCTACCTTC
Source organism: Balakata baccata (assembly GCA_949630135.1). Classification (NCBI taxonomy): domain Eukaryota; kingdom Viridiplantae; phylum Streptophyta; class Magnoliopsida; order Malpighiales; family Euphorbiaceae; genus Balakata; species Balakata baccata. The sequence goes on along the minus strand of CATIWF010009257.1, from coordinate 3,793 downwards.
AGTGTTGAACCGACAACAGCCCCTCTTACCGGGTAGCTCTTCTCTTCCATGTAAGGATTTGAATCCGAACTGTTATGATCTTTCTTCATCTTCTTGCTTCCAAAACTTGATTTGTGTCTTAATTCATTCTCTTTCCTCTTAATTTCTTCCTTCCCTTTGTTAATTTGAACTTCGACTTTATTTTCGAGCTCATTCTCCAGTTGGCCATTGGCGCCAACTTTGAAGTCCGTGGGCAGGGAGCGTCGCGCGGAGGGAAGTCGTCCCCTTGAGGTCGGCCGAGCTGGTAAGGCAGGAGGCAAGTCTCGAGACTTCTCTAACGCCTCATCACGCCGCCTCAGCGACTCCAGCATCTCCTCCAGTGAGCTCTTTGTCAACCCACCCGGTGACGCCGATAACATCATTTTGATCCGCAATCTACTCTTTCAATCACAATCCCTGAAACAGCACTAATTAAAACCAAATATATCTAAAAGGAACTTATCAACCAAATAACACATTGTAAAATAATTAAAGTTAACAAAGACATAAAGCAGGAAAGTTTAAAACTTTGATATGAACTGTTCAATCAATTAGCTGATACAAGGCCGAATTTGGAATTTTCAAAGCCAAAATTTAAGGGAAAAAGATGGAGAGAAAGAGCAAGAAAGCCCTTTTTCAAATCAAAGCCAAACACAAAAAGCTCCACGATTGCAGTTCATTAAAGAAACAAAACCACATGAAATTGAAAGGTTTAAAAAAAAAAAAAAAGCTTCTGATCCAAACACAGACAAAAGAAGTGCCACAAATCCAGATAAGAAACTTTCATCTATCTGTAGAATTTAATTAAGACAAAATCCAAAAAAAAAAATCAAAAAACCCTAAACTCAAATCAAAATCCATAATCACAAACTAAAATTACAATTCATTATCAAAAACTACAAAAGACCTAACCTTTCTTCTCATACAAAACAAGTTCCAAGGAAAACCAAGAAAAGAAGAATAATTCGGATAAGAATCCCAGATATCCAATGGCTAAAAATTCAGAAAGCTATCTAACAGGCAGAAAAGAAAAGCAAAAAGGAAGAGAAAAAACTTTGCCATAGTTTCTGTTTCGGCAGTAAGGTGAAAAATAGAAAAATAAACTGAATTACAAACTCCATTTGCTTAAAAGAGTGTTAAAAAACTTTTGGTTAAAGTTTGTTGAGGAGAAACAAACCTTAAAAACACAGAGAAGAAAGAGTCGAAACAGCAAACAATATCATTAAAAAAAACACACACACAGTTAAATGTGTTTTTGCTTCCGCTGATGTTACTGTTGCTGTTTCATTTTGTGGGTTTTAATGTTATAATCTCTTGTTGCAGAGAAGAATTTAAATTTTCAGGTTAGGTGGTGAGTTTCAGCCTTTCAGGGTATTCTTTTCTTGTGAAAACGGTCTAGATCTGCCAGCATACGATTTTCAAAAAAATTATATAAAATAATAAGAAAAATAAAACCGAAATGCTTAACATGATAATGATAATAAACTAATAAGAGTAATGTAATAACTCTGCAACCTGAAAAATAAAAAAGCTGCGTCGCTAATTAGGAAAGTCGAGGTTTTCTTGCTTTCTTATTTTATTCAAATTATTACACAGTTTTATTTTTTATTTTTAATTTACTTTTGTGCCCTTCCATAGACGTTTTGATTGGATATTGAAGGACTATCCCACTAACAGCTGGGAGAGTTTCTTATCTGGAAATTATACCAGAAATAGTAAATTGCCTCTTTAATATAATCTAATGCAGATAATATTTTGTAAAAATAATTTTTATCTTGAAATTCAAGAAAACAATTTTATTCTTAAAGGCTAAGGATATTTTTTTTTTTCAGATATTTTTCAATATTAATCTTCTAATCAGGAGAAGAGTGTTATTAGTAATTTTTCTTTCTAAAAAAGAAAATTTCTTTTTGAAAATTTTTTTATCATATTTTCACTTTTAGTATTAATTGTTTAGTTAGTTGTATTAGGTAGGTGCATACCTAAAATTACTTTCTTTTTTGGATATGAAGATTGAAGAGGAAGGGGGATTAATAAGTGAGTAGAAAAATAATTAATTATGAGCTAAGTATTCTACTTGTGTGTTATTAATGTATAATACTATAATTAGTGGCTTACTCTTTTTTTCAATTAAGGATATTTATCTCTCATAATTAAGATTTCTTTTGTGCTATGATTAAATTAACCTACACTTTAATGACTTACTGGAATATTAATAGACATAAGTAATGTGGAATATTAATACCACAAAAGCATTCACAAATTGAAGTTGTCCATATGACCAAACTATTGTTTATACTATTTATATTTATATATAGAGAAATTTTTAGGTAGATCGAATCTATCATGTCATTCGTAGATCAAGTTAATTATACAATGATATGCATTTAATTATTTTATTTTTATTAGTTGATATGAAAATAAAAATAAAATAATTAAATTCATGTCATTTTGTGATTGATTTATTCTAATAGACCCGGACTAAGAATTTCTCTTATATATGATAAAAACAATAGCAATTAGCTTCAAATTAAAAAAACAAAAAGCAATTAATAATGCAATTCACGTAAAAAGTTAGATGATTAATTAGTAGGGCATGTGATGAATTCATAGCAATAATATTACAAAGCAATAATTTTTATAATTTTTGCTTAAAATTAATTAATGTATATTATAGTTACTTAAATTATACATTTTTCTTATATATATGTATATTAATTAAGGATATTATCTTTTGATAAAACAAAATTAGAGATACTATTGAAAATTAAGAAACTATAATATATAGTATTTGTTAATATCAAAATAATATTAAATTATAATTATATTTTAGAAAGAAAAATAATTTATTTTGTAAATTAGATTAGAGAAAGGGAAAATAGCTTCTTCTTTTTTTGGAAATAAGTGCATAATAAACTAAATTATCAAATGTATTGATAAAAAATTATAGGTATTGTTTCAATAAATTATATATACAATCAAAGTTGTTGAACAACATGATTATGTATAGATAAGAAGTCTATTTGTAAAGGAAATTTTGTTTCAATATGCCTTCTTTTGTTTCTTCTCATTGGACTATTATTAGAAACTAAATTAATTAAAATGTATAAGAAAATTATACATAATCAAGTCATAAATGCTCAATTATTAAATTATTAATTACAATGACAACTAATTACCTTAGAAACCAAGTGTGGTATACATTTCAATGCATTAGGTGAAGTCCCTATGTCCCTCAACCAATACAAGCAACAGTAATAAATTTTTGGCAACTAATATAATTGTAATTACTTGATTAATTGATTTCTAAAACTTTGGATCTCATGGGACCATAGTCTTTATTAAAAATATTACCAAATTAAGCACTAATTGATGGACCATATGATATAGTGAAATATTAAGAAGTGATTTTATTAAATTTTTATTTATAAGAATTGTGAGAGTTTTCAAATTTTATTTTTTTAGTAGAAATTTAACACCTTTATAATAAATATATTAAAATAACTACTCCCTATTAAGCTGAAGTCCTAATAAATAAATAAATTGATGGACTATATCATATAGTGAAATATGTGGTCCCTCTCAATTAAGCACTTTCCCAATAATTTAGATAGTAAAGGATTTCTTTCTTTTTTTTTCACCTAAAATGGTATGGTAGTGAATACCCCACAAAAGAAAGGGCATATTTTTAATTAATTCCTTTTAACATATTCGTATAAAAGATTTGGTGGATTTTGTGTTTGGACACAAATGTGTCCAAAATGGTAGGGAACTT
>CATIWF010009240.1:0-13544 GCA_949630135.1 Balakata baccata | reverse complement strand
TGGAAGTTTGGATGTAAAATCAAAAGAAAGAAAAGATTAAGGATTAAGTGGAAATTAATTAGAATAAATTAATATTAATTTAGCTAAACCAAGCTTGCATGAAGGCCATGTGGATTTCCACTCACTAAACCATGTCTTAATTATCGTATATAAACTTAAGGTGGACTAAATTCTCAAATCATCAATTATGTATATGTTTGGATATCCGAAATTTCAAAATGAGAAATTTTGAATAATTTATAATTTAGATTAAAAAATAAATCTATAGATTTTGAAAAATTATTCATCCATTAAAATTTTTTATTTTTTAAGAATTTAATTTCTCAGCTCCTATATAGAAAAGTTCAAAATTCATGAATTTTAGTCAATAATAAGAATTATTGTTCTTCTTTTTTATTCCAAAATTATCACTACAAAATTTAATTATATTTCAAAATTATCTTTATCTTAAATAAGACAATAAAAACCCTTGCATGGTTTGTTTCTTTAGATTATTGTTCTATATACTCTCTGCAAAGACTGGGCAACAAGAGGTGCATCTAAATCTCCAGCAAATGCTGTAGAGGAACTTGAAAGAGAGGCCCAAACGCAAGGACCACAAGTTATACCTAATGCTTCTCAATACACTTTGTTGGATGATGATATTGATGATGAACAATCATAATTCATGACTGGTGATTCGCCAAATAATTTGAATGCAAGTCATGCTGGTCATTCTGCATGGAAACCAAATGCAAACCAAGTTGGTCCATCTTCTATTCAACAACCAAATGCTAAAAAGCAAAAAGTTTCTGATACTGAGATGCTTATGCAATCTTTTTCTGATCAAATGTCTAAATGGGAATGTGTTTTTAGGAGTGCAGGTGAGCATATCTCCAAACTAACTGATTGTTTTCAACATAAACAAGATGCAACTACGAGAAGGATGAAGATATTTGAAGAGCTAAAAAAAATTAATGATATTTCTGAAGTTCAAAGACTAGTGGTGGCAAGAAAAATAGTCAAATGTCCATTTGAGACTGATTTCTTCTTCAGCTTGGATGATAAGGCTAGAAAGACATGTTTTGGCTCTTTCTTATACTTTTGCTAGCAGTTTTTATAAAGCTTATGCTTTTGCTAGATGACGTTAGTGCTTTATAACACTAATATGTTATTATTATGCTATTATCTTATTACGAAGTTTGCAAGGATTTATCTAATCAATGGCCAGCATTATGACTCATCCTTATTTGTTTACTATGTAAATAGCATTCGACCTGTTGCAACCCCTTTTCTCCTTCATGGTTTTCAGTGATATCACTTCTGTTGCAACCCCTTTTCTCCTTCATGGTTTTTCAGTGATATCGCTTCTGTTGCAACCCCTTTTCTCCTTCATTTTCTTCTTTTCAAAAGGATTTTTACCAATTTCGTTGCTTTTGTCATGTAAAAAATTGGTTGGTCGTTCTTGGGTTTCGATTTTACTTTTGTTTTCAACGATCCCATTTCCGTTTTGTTGGATCCTTTCAGTCATGTTTTAAAAATACATCCTCGATCCTTTCAGGTATGGTTTTGAAAAATTGTAACTCTGATTCCATTTTCCTATTTTTTTAGGATAAAAAAAAAAAACCAGATCCCCCTTGGTGCTCAAAGATCCCATACTAAGGATGTAGTGTAAAGGGATTGCTCAAATTCGTCGACTGCAGAGGGGAAGAAGAAGGCATAAAATGGGAAACAGGAGCAAAAATGGATGGCGGAGGAGGAGGCATCATTTATCTGGGCAACCAAACATCGCATAATCCAGATTTTGCTCTTTTCTTCACTCAACGTTCCAACATCAACCTCACAGTTTTTATCTATTTATCATACTTGTTATTTTTTTTCTTATATTATAAATTGACGTGCATTGTCATTCTCTCTGCACCAGAGCATTATTTTTGGATTTTAATTTCATTTACCGTTTGGCTTTCTGGAAAATTTCAACATTTTTTCTGGGATATAGGTACTGTTGCTTGAGAATATGATAAATTAAGGGTTTACAAGGCCTCAGACCAGGGGAACTTTTACTGTCGTTACTTGATTGTTTGGGCAATCAAGGGTTTGATTGTATTAGATGAGGAACCGTTAAAATGTATTCCCTAAATCCTAGGCTTCCAAACAATTTTAAAAAATTATGATGAAGTTTTTCGTTACCTCAAAATTATTTGTTTGTTTGATTTATTAGATTTTGCTAATTAAATTGTTATGTTTGGAATTTTCCAATTAAGAAAGCCAACTCGGTTTTTCTTCTTATGGTACTTTTTTATGTTTTATCATTCCAGATCTATTGCTTTATTCTTACAACTATTTTTATCTTTTTTTTTAAAGAAAAAATGCAGTGGTTGGGTTTGGAGTTTTATAGTTTGAAATGAAAAGGAAATTGCAGTGATTAGATTTAGTGTTTTCTAGCTTGAACTAAAAAAAAATTGGTTAACGTTTACCTTTTTTCATAATACAAATACACTTGTTGTTTAGGTGGTTTTTAAAAGCTTTTATTTAATATATTCTAGAACTTATATATATTTAAATACTATTGTAATTTTCTTTTATTTTCTTTACGTTCTCTCTGTGTTCATGCATATTTGTTTTACTTTAGCTTCAAACTCCTCGACCACTAGGTGTGTAAAATCAGTAAGCCTTTATAATTTTTTTAGGTTTTTTTATGGGTTTTATTAGTAAATATGTCTGTCGGTGGCGTTCATAGTGGTACGCATTTTAGTAGATGCAAAGGATTGGCAGTTTTTGTTTACCTATGGAGTTTGTTGTCGCTAAGTTGCACGACGAAATTAAGTGTGGAAAGGTAGATGCTTGAGGTGGGAAAGCACTTGAATCGCTTAAACAAGCTAGTTGTTAAGAGTATTGAGGTATTCTCCCTCCGAAAAGTTGTTCTTGGTTGTTGAAAAAGTTAAGGGAATTAAAAGGAAATGTGCTTCTATGTTGCCTTTATCCGAAAAGTTGTTCTTGGTTTTTTTTTTAGTTCTTGCAGTCATATTTCAAATAAATAAAATATTAAAAAAGAATTTCAAAATCTTTGATTCTCTTCTTTTTTTTTTTCCCCTCATCTTCTTGGTTAATTGGGTTATGGATGCAAACTATTTTTTGAATATTTTAGATTTAAAAGGAACTAATGATTTTTTGATTCTTTAATTTACATTCTCTCGACATCGATTCCCTACTGGGGAGTTGTAACTGAAACATGCTTTCCTATGTAACTAAGCAAAATATAAATGTTATTCGGTACTTTGAGTTTCCTTCATTTCTTTTGTTTTATTTCTATATAATATCATTTTTTTTTTTATATAATGGACATACAAAACCTAGGTGGAGATATAATAGACTACGTTCACATGACTCATAAGCTAGTTTTTTATCATCCTTTCCTCACAAACCATAAGATTTAGGTCCATCTTTCTCTCATACCTCGACTTTTAGTCATTTCATATGATTTTGTTACTGATTTTTATCCTTTTTCTATTTGACAATTTTATAGATGATTTTGTTACATTCATAAGGGTTTTTTTACAAGAACAAGATATCTATAGAACCAAAAGAGAGAATGAATCCAATCACTCAGCTGTAGCACACTAATGAGAAATGCCCTGAAGGTACCATACTCATTAGAAGAACAAAGATGGTTTTAAAAGGTATGATAAGAAGAAGCTCAACAGCATCTTAAAGCCTAGGTATGCATATCATGATCTCGTCAATGAAAGTGGCACCAAATAAAATTCTCTTCTTTTCTTTTTGATGGAAAGTTGTGGTTTATGAACTGTTAGAAGAGCGAAATTTGGGTGTTCAAAATGATAAATGTGCGAATAAGAAATTGAAACTTAAAGTAAACTCTTTATTAATGGAGATAACAAAGGGAAAATTGACTGGACATTAAAGTTTGTTGCGTAAACTTTCATGTTGTAAGAACATTGTAACACCCCTTACCTCACTCTTGATTGCAAGGTAAGCAAGTGTCGCCTGCTTAACTATCTTGAATTTTTTTCCGTCATATTAAATTACTTATATATTTTTTTTACCATTACTTTAATATTCTCTTAAACTTTTTTGCTTTTTAAATTTATATACAACATGTATATATCCAAAATACATAATTTATATCTTGCTATATAACAAATATTTACTTCAAAATATTACTCACTATATCAGTGTTACATACCCTAATATATATACTATATGAATGCAATTTTGATAATATATTACAAGGCTTTATCGAAATATACCAAAAATAATTCAAGGTTTTATGCTGTTTTTTTGATAGGATTCTCCTCTTTTGATAGTTACTCTAATTTTCTAAATCTTTTTGACTTATGCGAGAGAAATCATTTGTGCTAAACTACTAGCCTAATAGTGTTTTATAAGATAGGATTCTCCTCTTTTGACAGTTACTCTAATTTTCTAAATCTTTTGGACTTATGCGAGAGAAATCATCTGTGCTAAACTACTAGCCTAATAGTGTTTTATAAGATAAAAATCTTACATATATATACATATATTCATTCCACATTTTATATATATTACATATGTCACAAATAAAATTCTATATATTACTACAGTTTTTATGCAATGTATAAATACTTATTTTATACTCAACATGTATGCAAAAGACTAACTATAATTAATTTTCTTTTCATTATTTATTTTATTTAAGGTCATAATATATGTGTCTGAACTTATCAATGGGAATATGAGGTTGACAATCTCGACTTCTTAATAGTGTCATTACCGACTTTTTAAATAATATCATTACTGGCTTTAACAATATTTTGTCATGCACATTTTATTTTTTCCCTAGTTAACATATCAAACTATTGTGCTATTCTAGTTCAAGGCTAGATTTATTCGGGATTTGATATTATCATTGTCGTTATCACATATTAATATATCATATATCCATATCTACCAATAAGATTAAAATTTCTGATATCTATCACACATACACATCATGCTACATGAAAAAGATAAAAATGAAAATTTCATTCTTATGGTAGATTTTGGCCCTAGGCTTGAACCTCAATTTCAGTCAATTTCTAATTTGATTCAGACTTTATAGTCTTTTATAAACTTTTAGCTTATTGTCTTAGATTGAAATTTCAAAAAAATCATTGGAATCTGAATTTTCTATAAAAAATTATTGCCAATTTACCATGAGGTGTTCAATCAAAATTTGCCCAATATTTACATAGTTCTTCCAAATTTAAGATTTTGTAATGAATTTTTGACCTAGTTATAACTTGAATTACAACTTATGTTCTTCATAACATTTTTAATACTATAAGTTAGCTTTTAATTCCAATTAGTTTTATACAAATCCAATTACCCCAACGAAAGTTATTATCAAATTTGTCAAAGCTGTTCCAGTAGTCTTGTAACAGGGCATTACTTACATTCATTACAAATTAATTAATTCTCTAACCATTTGCAATCATGTTTGTACCTAAAATTTCAATACCTTAAATACATTCATAAAACTCAATATATCACACCAATATACCACAAAATTTTAAAGATAACAATTTAACACTCAATATTGCAAATCACATGCATTAACAAATATTATACAAGATTTCATGATTATTATGGCATGCAAGTTTTTATCAAAAAAGCACATGTCTAAGCAACCCCAAATCTCCATTTTTTCTTTTTCTTAACCAATATACCACAAAATTTTAAAGACAACAATTTAACACTCAATATTGCAAATCACATACATCATTAAATATTATACAAGATTTCATGGTCATTATGGCATACTAGATTTTTATCAAAAAAGCACATCCCTAAGCAACCCCAAATCTCCATTTTTTCTTTTTCTTACTTCACTTGTCAGGTGGAATTTTACTTCCCTTTGTCTACCTCTTGATGGACACTCATTTGTCCTCTTTTTTGGCCTTATATAACAAATCAGATTTCATTCAATGTCACATACAATTGATGTTTATGCATGAATTATATCTAATGCTCTTACTGTTTTTCTACCTCTTTCTATTTCTTCCTTTATTTACCTTATTTATATTCATTATAATCAAAAGTTATACATTCCATCCATCACAAACAAATTAGCCCCACCATTTCATGTTCTTTTCCTAAACATTCATCATTTTTAAGTCACTTATCAACTATTAACCACTTCTAAACTTCTTCCTCTTAATTCCCCTTACACATCTTAAGGCAGCCCCTATACACATCTTAATAAAGTCATATTTCTTTAGTTTTCAAGCCACAAAACCACCTTCCACAATCACCTATAACTTAATTACATCATCCCCCCAACAATCCAACATCTTTCAACACAAGTTGACATAACCTCCAAATAAGCATAATATATCGATTCCAAACATAGCAATCATCCACATGGTTCTCAAATAAATGGAATAAGGTTGAATTTGAGAAGAAGAAGAAACTAACCTTAATGATTCTCCAAAGGTGGCCAAATTCCCCCACTCCTCTTCCTTTTTCTCTTCTTTCTTTCCTTCCTTCTCTCTTGCTCTCTTATGGTGAAATCTCTTTGATTACTTCGTTTCTCTCTTTCTAAACACGTTTTTTTTCCACTCTTTAAAAAGCTCGCTTAAGTAAAAAATGGACGGTTCAGGATAGGGAGTGGTCGGCCATAGAGAGGAGAATATGATAAAGAAGACTTTGGGTGGATCACTAATGAATGCCATCAAATTTTGACTTTTATACTAAGGTTAGAGTTGGTGAGTCCCATTAATTAATTTAATCTCTCTTCTTATTAGTCTATTTGTTTAATTAATCTTGATTAATTTTTAATTATAGAAAATTTCCTCTTAGCCACAAATTTCGCTACCTCTCATAAATTTTTTCCAAACAAATTCGATAATACCGATTATGTCCATCGAGTGATTTTAAATTTTTTCTAATTCTTGCACCAATATTTTAATTCTCATATACTAATATCTCTACTTATTTTTCCATATAATTTATCATTTTTCCATTATTCTGAATTTAAATTCTGATCGGACCGATGCGCCCAATTAAAAACACATGCGATCAGGGCCTAAATTGTTGGACGTTACTAATATTTTCAGAATGTGACTCTTGAGCTTCTATGTAATTATATTAATTCATTAATGAATCATCTAAATTCATTAATGTTTAATTAAGTTTTTTAAGTATATATATAAATCAATTAGGTTCATTAAGTATATACCTGAACAAATTACATATGATTCATGAATTTGAATATACATGAACTAATTAAATATGGTTTATAAATTGGAAATAAATCACAATTATCTTTTTCTCTATCCTTCTCTAGTATAAATAGTTCAACATTTTGATGTTGAAAAACACCTAAAATACCTTTGGATATATTCTCGTCCTCTTTCTTCCTTTCCTTTTTATGTGATAAAGTGAAACAAATTCAGTTTGGTATTCAACTTCTACCTATTATCTATAGTATCATGTCCGACAATCGTCATTTGATCCTAAACACATATGATAGGGGCAAATTTGTCTTGAGGACATTGTGTGAAATACATGTCTTAGATTACCTCCTTATGCTATTGACCTTATACTAAATTAACAATATTCTACCATATTTTCTAACAATATTAAGATTAATTCTCTTCTTGTTAATTTTAGTAATTGGATTTGTTAATTCTTTTGGAATTAATATTGTTTGTTTGTTAATTTCAGTGAAATGGAGAACATGGTATTTACTACCAATATTTAAGATGGTTCTCAACCATCAACTTCTATTGCTTGGGTTATCTATCCTATTGTGCTTATAACGGTACTTGTGTATCATGAAAAGAAGCTAGAAAAATTCAATGGTTTGAATTTTAAAAGGTGGCAGCAAAAGATGCTTTATTTGACTACTTTGAACCTTGCACGGTTCTTATTTGAAGACGCTCCTTCTATAAAAGAGGATGAACAAGATGTCCAAGTGAGGATGACCCATAACAGTTGGCATCATTCCGACTTTCTATGTAGGAATTATGTTATGAATGAGCTACATGATTCATTATACAATATGTATAGTGGAATTAAGATTGCTAAGCAGCTGTGAGAATTTTTGGACCAAAAATACAAATCTGCGAATGTTGGTGCCAAAAATTTTATAGTGGGACATTTCGTAGACTATAAAATGATGGATTCCAAAACTGTAGTAAATTAGGCACAAGAGTTGCAAGTCATTCTCCATGATATTCATACTGAGGAATGAACTTAAGTGAAACCTTCCAAATAGCCGCCATTATTGAAAAGTTGCCTCCTAGTTGGAAAGATTTCAAAAATTACCTTAAGCATAAGTGAAAGGAAATGAATAATGAAGAGTTTCAAGGAAGACAATAGACGCTCAAAAAAAAGGGAGTTAAATTCTTTTGAGGTAAAGGAGAACATTGTCAAACATTAACAAAGTTCAAGGAAAAAAAAGCCAAGAAGTCCAAAATAGGACCCAAAGATAGAGTTTCCAAAAAGAAATTCTAAGGTTGGAAACCTTCTAGACAAACAATTATTGCCATATCCACAATGGAATTCGAGTTTATTGTAGTAGACAAATGCGCTAAGGAAACTAAATGGTTATGCCATTTCTTATAAGATATTCTAAAATGGGAATGTTCCACGCCACTAGTTTGCATACATTATGATAGTTAATCTGTAATTGGAAGGGCACAGAGTAATATTTATAATGGTAAGTCTAGACATATTTATCAAAGACATAATATTATTAGGCAACTGCACTTAATAGGGGTTATTGCTATGAATTATATGAAATCAAAGAGTAACATTGTGGATCCACTAACCAAAGCGTTAAGTAGAGAGCAAGTTGATATGACATCGAAAGGAATGAGACTTAAACCAGTAAAATTGTATGAGTTAGTACGAAGGAAAATTCAACCTAGTTGATTAGAGATCCTAAGATCTAGGTTCAATGAAATAACCTAATTGTAATGACGTGGTGAGATCATTGTGGGGGAAAATCAGTGATGATTTTATGTGAGGTTAAATTATGCTTTTAATGATACATATGAATAAGATATCACTTATGTAAGAGTGAAATGGAGTCGCTTCAATAGAGAATATGTGGAATTCAATTCTCTAAAATTCTTACAAACTAGGCAGATATTCAGAGGCAAAATGAACATAACAATGAGAAATAAATTGTGTCAAGAGAGATTCTTGTGTAGAATATGTCATATTTACTCAGGAAGCTGAACAGTTCAATAACATCGTATCAACTGGATAGTATGTAAATTAAATATACTTTCACAAAGGAAGGTTCAAAAGGTAACATCTACCTATCATATGCAGGTTTCAATTGTCGAACTCTATTATATAGCAAGACTTTGTTCATCTTATTTTTCGCCCAATTTTTATTTATATAGAGGATTGTTGGAAAATTGTGGTTTATGAACCATTTTGAGAGCAAAATTCATATGGTCAAAATGGTAAATATGTTAATAAGAAATTGAAACTCAAAGTAAGCTCCTTATAAAGGGAGATAACAAAGGGAAATTGACTGGATATTGAAGTTCGTCACATATGCTTTAAGAGCATCATGCTATAAGGATATTTCCAGAATGTGACTCTTGAGCTTCTATATAATTAAGTTGATTCATTTATGAATCATCTAAATTCATGAATGTTTAATCAAGTTCATTAAGTATATATATAAAAGAATTAGGTCCATTAGGTATATACATGAACTAATTAAATATGATTCATGAATTGGAATATACATGAGCTAATTAAATATGGTTCATGAATTGGAAATAAATCACAATTATTCTTTCTCTATCCTCCCTCTTGTATAAATATGTGAATATTTTCATGTTAAAAGACACCTAAGATACCTTTGGATATATTCTCCTCTCCCTTCTTCCTTTCCTTTTTACATGATAAAGTGAGATAAATTCAGTTCACTATGAGTGGGTATTATAGTATTCAACTTCTACTCGTTATCCGTTGTATCATAGGAAACAATTATTATTTGATCCTAAACACCTGTGGTAGGGGCAAATTTGTTTTAAAGATATTGTTTGAAACATAGGCCTCATATTATCTCTTTGTGCTCTTCCTTGTATTATTGACCTTATACTGGATTAACAATATTCTTCCATATTTCCTAACACTTTTCTTTTAATTTTATTTTTTTTTTCAAATGGGAAAATAAAGTAGCTTTTGCCACTTCTGCTATATTGATATATGTATTATCCTCTTTGTTGTTTCTCATGTTTGTTTCTTTGCTATGAAATTTTGTTGGTAATAATTAGGTGGGAATGGTGTTTCAACTCTTAGTGTTTGGCATTGTTCAAACACATACGCATATATAATGTGGATGGATGACATAAAGGCTTTCAATGATAAACATGTTATCTAATGTCCACAGTGTAGGTGACTTTTTCAATTTTAACCTATTTTGTTAAACTGAGAAATTTCTTTTTTCCCTTTGACGATGTTAGCCTCACTGCCGATTTGGTCGCTTTCATTTGTAAGCCTTTACTTTTTCCATCTTATTGGTGCTTTTACTTCTAATTTTCTCTACTCCCATGTATTTATACTTTTAAAATTTTTTTGTTTATGTTCTTGCCAGACCACTGCCCATTACTCCTGGTTCTACCACCCAACTGTTGATAATTTCGTTTATTTTCCTTTACAATATCTTCAGCTTCTGCCGACCTGGTTCTCTCTGTATGTGAGTTTTCATTTTCCACCTTCTTATTTACTTTTGCTACACATAATATTGTTGTTGTATAGATGTGGTGTTTTGAAGTTTGTTTGATTTTGACTTTATATTTTTATTATTGTCGATATGTTAATTTGCATATAGATTTTCATATGTGGGTTTATGGTTATTACCTTTTTGTTTAGTTTTGTAAAACTTTTTTTGTTTTAAGAAACTAATGCTTTAAAATTTGTTTGATATTGAGTTTGTATATTATTATTGTCCAACTAATGATTAGCAATTTGATTCTTTTGAAATTGGTTAATACTGATTTTGCATGTTATTATTGTCAAATTATTGTTTTACAAAACAAACTGTGTAAAAGGTAACATTAACCAAATGTTGTTTGGTTTCTTCCCAGATGATTTGAACCTAATGTGTTTTTATTTCATCGATTGTCAATCCATGTATTTTTACTATTGTTTAGGTTCCCTCTTAATTATTTTGTCTATTGTAATTTTAATTAACCAATTGTATATACAAATATTTAGCATATCGATGAGGTTATTTGTAACACCTTATACCTGTGGCTATCACTTATACGTGTATCATGTTATCATGTATTGCATAAAATAAGACATAGTCTTGTTATAATGGGGGAAATTTTTTTTTTTTTGAATCATATATCATATATTTTAACAATTTAGGTACTATGTTGAATTATTGCAGTTAGAAAGGTCAAGGCTAAATACACATTTACACATCATTGCTTATTTACAAATTTATACATATATAGCTACATAACCCAAAATACAAATGCCATGTTCCTATACATATGTGCAATGCAAGCAGAGAGATTGGTAAGGCTTGGCCAGAGACTTGTGATCCATGTCTTCTATATGATATGTATCTCCAAATTGAGCTAATCACTCAACTCTGCCTGAAAATAATGCAATTTGATGAGATGCAACTCAATGAGAATAATTATCAAAAGCTTTATAAAGTACTAAGCTAATCACAGTTAAAAGTAACAATCACCATTCCTACACATTTTACATGTCATTCTAATATCATATCAATATAAATCATATTAAATCATATAAACATTTCATTTGCTTATGCTTATGTCATTTTCTTTTTTGTTGTGACCAGGCTAAACAGACATTGTCCCGGGTTTCCATATGAACATTTGCATTTGCTAGCTAGCTTGATCATTTGTAACATTTGCACATTTGTAGGCCATAGGCCTTTTCTTTTGCTTTTGAACATTTGTTTGGGCCATAGGCCTCTTCTTTTGCTTTTCAATGCTATTTAGCTAGTCACAACGCCTTTTAAGTCCATATGCATATGCATTTGCAACAATCATTATTCAATAATTGCATTTGTATCACATTTGCATATTCTCTCATCAATCACTTCATATAAGAAAACATATAACCGAACCACATATTTAAGTCATTCATCACTTTTTCATATCACATCCATACCATAACAATCATGTAATTCTTATAGTAACAAGTCAAATCACATTACATGTAGCACGTAATAATCACACGTACCAAAGAAATCGTTTGATAATTAAACTCACATTTTCTTTTGCTACTAAACCTCTAACTTACTGTCTTTCACTTCCTTGAGGCTCTCCAATATGTTGTGGACCTAATTGAATGTATACTTGGTCAATTGGCAGCTAAATAAACTTAGTGAAACTTAAATAAATTGAAATATGCATTTTCAGGACCAATAACTATGGTTTGGTCTGATGGCAGTGTGACCTTCATATGTTCATTAAATTATAACTTTTTCTATACTAGTCCAATTTGTATGATTCTTATTTCTAATTAAAGCTAACATATAGGGATACGACATATATAAATTTTATAACAATTGGACCATTGTGGAATATTTTATGGAATTTATAAATATGTTCTGTTATCTGCCCTGTTTTAAACTTTGGGCAGTTTTAGGACACCAACTTTGCTTCTTCATATCTTGCAACATGTAAGTAATATTTTAATGAAACTTAGTATAAATATAGACATGTCCAAATGGAACATTTTTCATGTTTACAACTTTCATCCATTCTGCCTCTAGGGTTCTCATATGGTAGTGTAATTTCGATTGGTCAGAAACAGGGCTGGCATCCGGACCAGTCTGATTTGTGAAGGCCATAACTCACAACACACGTAACATATTGAGGTGAACTTTATGCAAAAATTTAGCTAAGACATGTACCTATAACTTTCATGTTTTGACCATTTACATATTATGTCTATAAGAAACTCAAAATTGGCAAAACAACGGACTGGATCTGCCCAGGACACTGAGTAGGCAGCTCAACTATGAAACAGGCATGACTCTCTTGCCTATAACTCAACATCCGCCCATAATCTGGTCCTGAAATTTTTTATGCAACTAGGTAACACATATATCTACAACTTTCATGTATGAGTTTCCTCAAATATCGAATCTATCATATAGAAACAGAATTAAAACAGTGGATGATTCAGCTAGGTTCCTCAATGGAACTAGTTCCAGTCCGATACCAATATCTTTCCACAGACACCAAATCATGCAAAACCATTTACATAGCCTTAAACCTAAGACATAAAGCTACAAGTTTGGTGGTGCTTCTTCAAAATCAGCCTTTAACATGAAGAAAACGGAACCCTAATTTAGTAGTACAGAAGCAGAATCCGATAACTTTGGTACATAATATTTAGCAACTTTCTTATCATAAACCATGACCCATCAACACCCAAATCATGATTAACAACAAAGAATGAATAATTACTCACCTGAGGACTAATTTTTTTGGCTGGAATTTGAGAGAAAATTTGAAGAAAAACGAAGGAGAGAAGAAGGAGAACTATGGCTGGAAGAGATAAGG
>CATIWF010009227.1:0-40791 GCA_949630135.1 Balakata baccata | reverse complement strand
ACAGAGAATGAGTTTAGAATTATATTGCATATATTCTTGTTTTATATTTTATTCTACTTAAAAGAAAAATGTTATAGTATTTTATATTATTTACAAATGTTTTGGTATTTGGTTTTGTAAACAGTAACACTACTTATCAATCTGGTATACGATGGTGTATACGAAAGGATAAGGGGTGTTAGAAGAGAATTATCATGAATGCACAAAACAAGTTCGTTCAAGAAAGAATCTCCTTATGAATGAATATGAGCTCTTCAAGATGAAGTCTAATGAGACCATCATCGATATGACAAACCATCTACTCTCAATCATCAATAATATGAAGAAATATGGAAGACATACAAGCCTTAAAGATGTAAATAATAAGATCTTGAGAAATTTTCCAATAAAGGACTATAGTTCAAGAGTAGCGAGTATAGAAGAAGCCAATGAAGACTTGAGCACCATTCCTATCGATGTGCTCATTGGTAGACTTCTAACTCATGAGATGCCTCTTGTGAGAGAAAATGAGCTTGAAGGAGAAGGAGAAAAGAAGAAGGCCCTTGCACTAAAGGCAAGCACCACCTCCTCTAAAGCTCAAGATTTGAACCTCATTAGTGATGATAAGGGAAGTGAGAAGAGGATGAGGAGATAATAATGCTATCAAGAAGAGTTAAGAGAATGATAGTCAATAAATATAGGACTATCAAGAACTATAAGCAAACAATATCAAAGTTCAAAGGCTCCTCATCTAACTTCAACAAGAATAAGGAGGACATAAAGTGCTATGAATGTGATAGGAAGGGTCACATTAAATCCGAATGTCCAAGGCTCAAGAACTACAAAGAAAAGTCTCACAGAGATGGATGAGATAAAGGTCATAAAGCTACATGGGATGATCCTACATCAAGTAATGATGAAGGGAGTTAAGAAGATGTATCCAACTTGTACTTTATGGTTTGAGAGGATAACTCTAATGAGGTAACTTTTACTTCTTTCCCTATTACAATAAATGATTGTGATGATGATGGTCTTATTGAGGTTATCGGTCTAGAATTAGAGAAATATAAAAAGAAAGTTAACTGTCACAAGAAAAATAGCTACAAACTTAAGGATGACATATTCAACTTTCAAAAGGTTATGGAAGAGCTAAAAACTTATAATACTTCTTATAAGGAGTTATTAGATAAGTTTTCATTTAGACCCTTAACCAATTATTTACTTAAGGAAAACAATGCTTTGAAAAATTAGGTTGAGTTAAAACTCTCTATTTCTAAATTTCACAAAGGGAATGAGAGTTTGGATACCCTCATTGTATCCCAAAGACCTCCCTTAGTGAGACATAGCCTAGGCTTTAATGGAGCATCATCATCATTATCCACACTTAGAACTATTTTTGCTAAGACATCTACACCATAAACCTCTTCAATTGAGGTAGGTTCCTATAAGGCTAAAAACAAACCACACACTAAAGTCTCTATTCAAAAGAAGAATAACAAAAACTTACTTGGCTCAAGAGGAAAATCTCAAAAGGCCAACCGTGCATTCCTATATAAGAGGCAAACACCTAGAAAAGCACTCATTACATATGAATATATTTGTTGTTACACTTCTTCTTATGCCTAAAACAAAAAGGTTATGAGGCCAAAACTTCAAGTGAAGTGGTAAAAGTCTTTTAAGACTAAGCAATATCATTATTATATAGAGTTTGTGCACATTAACATTCATTGTTTGATAAGGAAATCCCATTGGAATTACCCTAAAACTAACCTCCAAGGACCCAAGTTTGTATAGGTACCTAAAATCCAAACTTGAATTTATATTTTATAGGTATGCCTTAAATCCACAAGCAATGAAAATGTGTGGCTATTAGATTGTGGATGCTTAAGACATGTGACTGAAAAAAAAGTCTCTTCACAAACATCAAACGTATGGATGGAGGAAAAGTTACCTTCGGAAACAATACTAAGGGTAAGGTAGTTGGCATTGGTTCTATAGGACTTGATGGTATTTCAATTATTAAGGATGTGATGGTTGATGATGGTTTGAAGTATAATCTCTTAAGTGTGAGTCAATTATATGATAAAGGAAATCAAGTCATTTTAGCTCTAATGAATGTCTAGTGACCTCTTTAAATGGTCAAGAGATATTCAAAGGAGAAAGAGATGGAAACACTTACATAATTGACTTACCTAAGTTAACTAATATTTCCTTTGGTTGTCTTATATTTATTAGTGAAGAATCTTGGCTATGGCATAGAATGCTTGGACATACAAGTATGGAACTAATTCAAAGCCTTAGCAAGGATGAACTAGTAGATAGGCTCCTAAAGATCAAGTATTTAAAGGATAAGACTTGTGAGCCATGTCAAAGAGAAAAGCAATACCAATCATCATTCAAGCTAAAAAATGTTACAAGTACTTCTAGACCTTTACAATTTTTTCATCTTGATATGTTTGGACCTAGTAGAGTTGCTAGCTTAAGTGGAAAACATTATGTATTTATCATTGTAGATGACTACGCTACGTTTACTTGGATAATTTTCTTAACCTATAAAAGTGATGTTTTTGAAAATTTCAAGCACTTTGCCAAAAGAGTTCAAAATGAAAGGGATATTTATCTCTAAGATTATAAGTGACTATGGCAAAAAGTTTGAAAATGATCTTTTCAAAAAATTTTGTTTAGGAAATGGAATTTCTGATGATTTTTCCACACTTAGAACTCCTCAACAAAATGGGGTAGTTGAAAGGAAAAATCAAACATTGGTAGAGATGGCTAGAACAATGCTTAATGAGTATAGTTTACCAACCTACTTTTGGGCATAAACCACTAATACTATTTGTTATATTTCAAACTGTGTTTTCGAAAGACCTATTTTAAACAAAACCTTTTATGAGCTTTGGAATAGAAGAAAACCTAAGATCTTATACCTTAGAGTATTTGATTGCAAATGTTTCATATTGAATACCAAGGATAATCTTGAAAAATTTGACTCATAATTATATAATGGCATATTTCTTGGCTATTCCACCTTTAGCAAAGCCTATAAGATCTTTAATAAAAGAACCTTAGTTGTAGAAGAGTTTGCATGTTAATTTTAATGAATCATGTAGACTTGATCTTGGGAAAGGTATTCCTTTAAATGATATTATAGGTACCATGAAGAATCTCAATCTTGATTAAAGGAAATAAAGAGAATTATCAAAGAAGAATGATCTTGATGAGGAACAAGAAGAGCAACATCAAAAGGATGAACAACCTCAAGCTCAAGAGCAAGGAACAAATAAGCTACTAAAGGAATGGAAGTTTGTAAAAAACCACCCAAATGAGCAAATTATTGGTTATCCTACAAAAGGTGTAAGTACTCGCTCCAAGCTTCTTGATTCTAATCTTGTTTTTGTTTCTCAAATTGAACCAAAGTCAATTAATGAGGCTTTGGGTGATGAGAGTTAGGTGATTGCTATGCAAGAGGAATTCAATCAATTTGAGAGGAACAAGGTTTGAACCTTGGTACTAAGACCTAAGGATTATCCAATCATTTGGAGTAAATGGGTCTATACGAACAAGTTAGATGAGAAAGGTAACATTACTGGAAATAAAGCTAGATTGGTTGCCAAAAGGTATAACCAAGAGGAAGACATTAATTATCATGAAACCTTTGCTCCCGTAGCAAGATTAGAAGCAATTTGTATTTTATTAGCATATGATGCCACGAATTTCAAGTTTTTTTTAAATGGATGTTAAAAGTGCTTTTCTAAATGGTTTTATAATGGAGGAAGTCTATGTTGAACAACCTTCTGATTTTGAAGATCATGCTTTTCCAAACCATGTCTATAAGCTCACTAAGGCCTTATATGGATTGAAACAAACTCTTAGAGTTTGGTCTGAAAGATTTAGTACATTTCTTATAGATAATGGTTTTTCTAAAGGACATATAGACACAACCATCTTCATTAAAAAGCATAAGCATGACATTCTTATTGTTCAAATTTATGTTGATGATATTATTTTTGGGTCTACTAATGAAAATCTTTGCCAAGAATTTGCTAAAGGGAATTTGAGATAAGAATGATGAGAGAACCCAAATTCTTTCTTGGATTTCAAATTAAGCAATGTAAAGATGGCATCTTCATCAATCAATCCAAATATATAAAAGAATTGATCAAAAAGTTTGGAATGGATGGTTACAAGAATGCCAAGATATCAATGAGCACTTTAATAAAATTGGACAAAGATAAAAAGGGTAAAACTATTGATGAAAAGCTTTATAGAGGTATGATCGACTCTCTTCTTTATTTAACTGTCTCTATACCCGATATTATGTATAGTATATGCTTATGTGCTAGATTTCAATCATGTCTTAAGGAATCACATTTGCATGTCGTAAAAAGAATTTTGAAATATCTTCATGGCACTATACATTTAGGCTTATGGTATCCTAGATACATATCATTCCATATCATTGGTTTTTCAAATGTTGATTATGTCGATGGCCTTTTAAATAGAAAAAGCACATTCGGAACTTATCATTTCATTATTGAATATGTAATCTATTGATTTAGGAAGAAATAAATTTCAGTTGCCTTGTCCACTATCGAAGCAGAATATGTAGCGGCAGGTTGTTATTACACTCGAGTTCTTTGAATGAAACAACAACTCAAGGACTATGGTAAAATGATTGATCACATTCCCATCAAATATGATAACACTAGTGTAATAAATCTTTCAAAAAATCTCATTCAACATTTTAGAAGCAAACATATTTATATTAGACATCATTTTTTAAGAGATCGTATCCAAAGTGGTGATGTTGTGTTAAAATTTATTGACAGTAACAACCAATTGGTGGATATTCTTACCAAGCCCTTTAATGATGAAAGATTTAGTTTTGTTAAAAAAGAGATTAATATGCTTGATGGGAGCACTTTGATCTAAAAATTCTTTTTAACCATGTATCTCTAACATTTATATGTGAAAATGGCTATGTGATTTATGTGTTTCTTAATTGATTTGTATGCATCTTATTCACTCAATGAATATTTGTATATATGTGTAGATATTTTGGATCCCTTAAAGATCAATCTAATAGCTTAAAAGGTTCAAATTATTATAAATTATCTATGATGATCATTTATGATATGTCATATTGAGATATTTTAGTTATTTCTTTCCTCTTTTACCTTTTATATCTTTGGTACGTGTATTTTCCTCTTGGGACAATAGTCCCGCTCGTGTTTTTTGAACTTTTTCTTGACCGTTGTAGCTTTTGACTTTCCTGCTGGGATAAACCTTGTCCCAATCGAAAAATTTGAAAATTTACCCCAACTATTACAACTATTAATATATCACACTCGGGAACCCCCCATGTCTTGCTCGGGAAGACGTAATCTAGTTTAAATTTTTTTACCATTGGAAGGTTCCTGGTTCGGAATCCCTCTGTCCCGGTCGGGACCGACATGCTGACAGCTTTTTTGTAACTGCCCCCAATCATTTCTATGCTGTAATAACTCCTCTCACACCCTCACAAACAATCATCTTAACCCTTGAACATCTATAAATGCCCTTATTCTCCTTTTCTTTCACTCACTTTGCCTTCTAAACACTCTTTCAAGATTCCTTGATTCTCTTCATCCAAATCATCTTTATTCTCTTTCAAATGGCATAAAAAACTAGCACCTTCAAATCAAGAGCATGGCAACCTCTTTGTCTAATCTTTCTTCCTTCCAAGACATCTTCAGTGCATTCTCCAAGGAATAAAAATTGTGCTACGTGCAAATCACCTCTAAGAAATTCATCTCCAACCGCACTTTGGTCCTTGATGATTTTGAGAAATTGGGGGTGAAGGACAAGATTCTCCATCCCATTGAAGAAATAGGATGGACCAACTTTGTCATGCCTATATAGAATGGGCATGATGAACTCATTACCGAGTTTCTCTCCACTCTCCAAGTAATCAAGGACGCCAAACATCCTATTGGATACAATGAAATTCGGTTTCGCATGTTTGGCCAACAAAAAGAAATGATGAAGCAACAATTTTGTGGACGCTTTTGGCTTCAAAAGGGTTGGTTTTTTTAATCCCCGAGGAATGCATCTTTCCTACCTTGATGTTTGACGAAATATCTCTCTTAAAAACCATATTGATAAGAAATCCAATGGGAAACACATAAAAATACTCACCCATTTCATCCTTTATTGCATAATTACTTTCACCATCAAAGCTAGAAGTGAGAGTAATGAGAAGGTTACTTAAGAAGATGTTTTGTACCTTTATACAATGATTTATCATAAGCCCACTGAGACGGCTCTTCTTTTCATTGAGAAATTTCTTTCCATAGCCACCACGACAAAAGGTACCATTTCCCTCTATGCCTAATCACTTACCTTGCAAAACACCTTGGCCTAATGAGGAGGAAAACACTTCTCTTCTCTCTTCCTTTCGCTCCCAATTTGACAACTTATTGGACATCAAATACCTTTTGAATTGCAAAGCAATTGCAAGACCTTACAAAGAGTTAGATCAATTCTTCTATGCCATTGGAAAGCATGGAGCCCAAAAGGCCACCCAAGAGGTACAAGAAAACGGGCAAGACTGTCTATAGGGGGAGAAGGCTCAAGTGCTCTAAATATCCCTCCCCCACCTATGCATCAACTAAGGCATGTCGCCTTGCAAAGTCTTTATGATTTTCAAATGTAATTCTTCAACACCATGAGGAATATGATGCAACATCTCCACCTGGATATTCAAAGCATGCAAAGGCAATTGAATCTAAATGTTTGCACTCATAGCTTTGAAGTAGCCCCTCTATTTAAGGGGGTGCAACCTCTTCAAGAAGAGGAGGAAGAGGGTGATGAAGAAGAAGAGGATGAGGATGATGAAGAAGGTGATGCTTAACTTAGTTTTACATGTCTTTTCTTTCTTTTTTATGCTAAGTATCTTAAATGTGTGGTAAATCATAATTTGATCGCACACTTCTTTATGTAACACATTTTATTCATGAATGAAGAATTCACTTTGTTTTATTCTCTTTGATGATTGCTTTATGCATTATTTCTTTTTGATCTTGATAAAAGGGGAGAGTAACTATGAAAACTGAAGCAAAAATCAAAGTAATTCTCGAATTGGTAACTAAGTTCAAAATGTTGACTTTTAACAATTTGTTTGACTTAGTTATTCTACGAGTAATGTTGCTTCAAATGATGTGAAACTTTGTATACACATTTTTTAGTACTTTAATTTAATATATGCACTATCAATTTGTTATTTTTGCTTAGTTTGGTTGTCAAAATAAAAAAGGAGGAGATTGTTGACCTTAGAGTGATTGCTCTTCATTTTGATCTTAACAATCAAATTAAATGTCACTAATACTTTTATTTAGTGTTATTTTGATAATGTCTAAAGTTTTAGCACATTTGGTATTGATTTACCAAATGAACGAGTCAAAAATTTCATGTGGACATGTAACTCCAGACCAGAACAATAGTTTCCAGAACGAGACCGTTTTCCCATCGGGAAACATTAACCCCCAGACTTCCCAATGATCTAGTAGAGAATACAAACCGAGAAAGTGTATGTATAGACCGAGAAAATGGAGGCACGACCAGAAATATCAAAAAGACATAACCGTTGATTGACACCCCAACCAAATTGTTTCATTCATAAGGCTTGGATGAGAAGCCTTTGAACTTTGATGTTCTTATAGTTCTTGAAAGTCCTATGTTTATTGATTATCATTCTCTTAACTCTTCTTGATAGCATAACTATCTCATCATCCTCTTCTTCCCTTCCCAATGATCTAGTAGAGAATACAAATCGGAAAAGTGTATGTATAGATCGGGAAAATGGAGGCACGACCGGAAATATAAAAAAGACATGACCATTGATTGACGCCCCAACCAAATTGTGTCACATCATCTGAGAAGTCAAAATGACCAATATTGACTAACCAAGGTCCCGACCAGGAGAGATTCAAAGCCAACAGTACAAAGTCCTTTGGAACAGGCAGCATCGAGCAAGTCCTAACCAGGAAGTTCATATAGGAACTAGTTGTTTGAGCCTTTAGCCAACTAGATATTGCCATGTATCAATTTAGGCTATTTTTCGACCAAAAAACCTTATCTATAGGCAACATTAAATGCACTTGTAAAAAAACGTTAGAAAGAGTTATAACACTCATTTGCAATGGCTATTTGGTGGGAAATCAGTAAAAATACCTTACTAGATTAATACATCCAACTACTTTGATTGTGACAAAACTATTGCAAATTGATTTCTTATCTTTCTTTCATTAAATCTTGTAAGAGTTTAAGTGTTAGCTTTAAACACTTAGATTTATCTTGGAATTAGGTAGTGTGTGAGCCAAATTATAAATAACTAGTTGTATGACCCATTAAAATACAAGAGTATTTTGGGTTGAGTGTTAGCCTTATGAATACATCATAGTTGGGAGTGAGTTAGGTAAAACTCCACTTGTAATCTAAATGTTAGATTAGTGAATACCTAATTGAGATTGAGGAGAAAACTAGGTTTAGTTAATAACCGAACCTCTATAAAATTCGTGTGTCTCTCTCTTCTCTACTTTTTCATTATCTTTGTATGTTCTAAAATTTTAATTTTCCACTAATTCATCCTCCTTCTTTGTGATTGTTTGAGCAACATAAAACATATATTTATTATTTCATTTCACCTCTTAAAAATTAGGAAATTTTTTTGTACAAACGAAATCTTTTTAGTTATATAGAAAATCGATTTAAACTATTTTTTTTCTTTTTCTTTTATAGGCTGAGCAAGGTAAATTCTAATGAAATATCTCATTAATATATTTATGCAATTATTGAATAATAAACTATGTTATACAAAATTGGAGTTTGAGGTTTAAAATTCAATATAGAATTAGGATAATTCCTAAGAAAATGTAAAATTTCCCAAAAAAAATTTTAAAAAAAAAACTTGACTATAGGGGAATCCTTTCAGTAATTCAAAGGAAACACAATTATTTTACCTACTATTGATTTATTAAGTCAAGAAATTATTCGCATACATACAATTATTAGCTATTATAATTATTTAATTTAAGTATTTAAAATACACTTGGAAAATTAAATTAGTTAAACAAATTTATCAATGTGAATTAAAAGATAAATAGAAAATACATTTACTTAGCATGTAAGATGAATGCTACCAATATTTTTTTATACAATTATTACTACATGCTTTCAATAAAAAAAAATTATATATTTTTTTATTTATAAAATATTAATATTTTTATAATAAAAGTTGATATTTTGTAAAAAAATATAATGAAAATACTATTAAAAAGACATTATTTTTATATTAAAAAGATATAATAAAAATTATATAAAGAATTATTATTAAGGCTCCTCTATAATGTCAACTCTTAAGAAGTAAAATTGTAAATAATTTCATATTTTTATTATTTTTCAAACATATAGAAAAATTAAATTAAATTAAAACCCCTGAAAAATTGCAACGTAGCATTGCATCTAAATATTCACCTCAGCTTCGAAGCCTGCACTCATCTCCTACTTTCCCTTTTCTCTCCTTCTCTTTTATCCGCATACACAGCGTAGCACAAGAAAGCATTGTACAGATGGCTTGCTATGGTTTAATCATCCCAGGAAGCGACGCCTCTCGCTTCCACCACTCCGCCGCAATCTACGCCCCCACCTTAAAGACCAGACCCGACTCAATTCTTGGTTTCAAGCCTTTCACCAGTTTCTCAACTGCTTCGTTCAAAACAAGGGCTGCTGTTCACGGAAAAGTCGCCGCTGATTTAAGCTTCTACGAGCTTCTGGGTATACCTGAATCAGGGACCTTGCTTGAGATAAAGCATGCTTACAAGCAGCTGGCGAGGAAGTATCATCCCGACGTGTCGCCGCCGGATCGCGTTGAGGAGAATACCCAGAAGTTTATTCTGGTTCAGGAGGCCTATGAGACTCTCTCCAATCCCAAACGCAAAGCTATTTATGATCGGGATATTGCTCGGGGTCTTCACCACGCGTTTTCTGCTAGGAGACGATACCAGAACGACGAGGTGTGTCTAGATTTCTGTGTATTTATGTCTATTTATATATTTAATGTGTTTGGTGGTTTAATTTCATATGGGTTTTGGTATTTAGGTTTAAATCTGTGTTAAATTTTTTGGGAATTTAAAAAATATGATATTTTTGCTGATGAATGAGGTTGATATAGTTCATGGGTGATTTAATACGAATCTTTTGCTATGTAGTTTTGTCTTTACACTCATGATTAGATTTAGATGCTCGATTTGAGATAGACAATTTGACATGTTTCTTATTCTTTTTTAATGGTTGCTTTGAGGGCGGCAACTGGCAAGCAAGTTTTCTTACAAAGAAAGACTCAAACTTGAATCTTTTTGCGCCCAGTTATTGGTTTGTCCATGACAAAGTTGGATAAAAACTAATTTTTAATTAGTGAAAGCTGAGAATTTAGGTTCTGATTTCAGAGTTTCTTCTCTTTGTAGACCTTCTTCAACATCCATGGAAAAATTTGTGTTTGTAGTCAAATTTTCTTTTGTCCTTTCCAATGTTCATTATTTATAATTTTGTTTCGGTTCTTTGACTGACTTTAGTGCAATTTTATTTTTTCTAAATTATGATGTTAGATATCTGTTACTGTGATACATAATGAATATCTCATCAAAGAATCAAAATTTATCCCTTTTACGCTTTTGGACATGTATTTGGCAGCAGATCCTGTATCGAAAGAACAGATTTTTATTTGATTACTTTACATGCTGATATGGCTTCTCCTTGCAATCAGGATCTGGAGGTAAGAAGTGATTGGAAGAATCGCTGGGAATCTCAGCTATCAGAGTTGAAGAGAAGAAGTATGAACAAGGAATCAGTAGAGAACATGTCATGGGCGGCTCGAATGCGCAGGCAAAGAGAACATTCGTCCAAATAAAATTTGAATTGGATCTTATCTTATTCTGTATATACACGTCTTTAAGCTTTAGACATGATTGTTCTTGGGAGAGTAATGAAGATGCTGGTTAGTATTGCACGAAACAGAAAAAGTAAATCTGCATGCTAATCTTACAGATACCAAAAATTCGGAAAATCTTGTGAAGTTGTTTTTCTGACCATGTCAATGACTTGCAGGCAGTTTCTGCTGTAAATATTTTGCTGAGTAATATGATGGTCTTGTTTAGGGAATAAAAGAATTCCTTTGCTGCATAGCCTGAAATTAATGTTTGATGTGCGCATGTTTATTGCTACTGTGGTTATTTTCACCTGAAGATTGAGTATTTAAGATTTGTAGAATGAAAGAAGAAATGGGTGCTGAAGTTTATTTGATATTATAGCAATTTTGGATTAGATGGAATGGGAAACTCATTGGTTAACAGTATTGATGAAAGTTGCTTCCATAGCTCTGAAATTCGTGGCGATCTCATCCCTACTTAGAATTTGGCTGAAATTTGTTGATTGCTTAGGAATATGACATACTTGTGATTTCCGCTCATTTACTTGCATGTGTGATTCAAGTTGTAGTTTTTTAATAAAATCTTAAGGTTGTCATCCATAGCTGTTGTCTCGTTTGAAAGGGGAAGAAAGGCCTCATGGGGTATATTATATTGCTAGATTAAGTAATGGAAAGATCAATATCATGTTGAATTAGACAAATAAAAGTATTTGTTTTGTATGGTGGAAAATAAACAAATATTGGAATATCTTTCAAAATCATGGGGTAGCCAATCGATTAAGAAACTGGTGGTTTAATTAAAAAATAAATGGAAAAAAAAAAAGGTAGACTCTGATCATTTCAATGTCTATTTTTGTCTGTAAATGGAAAATTGGAGGATGTGAAGGGAAGATTGGGACCTTGATTGCGGAGACCAAAGACCTACCACACAACTAAAAACAGCTATTTCTTGGAGTGGTTACCGTCCATGCAATTGGACAGTGATGATACACTGTAAACTGTAGGTCTGTCTACTGTATTACTAAAATTTTATTTACACTTTTAAATATATTTTATTTCTGTAATGGACATTAATTTTAACTTATAGGATCCAATTAATATTTTATATATTATATTTAATATTAATAATTAAAATATTAAATTGAATTATATTGTTAAAAAATTAAATTTTATTGTTATAAATTAATTAATACTAAAATTAATAATATTAGTAAAAAAATAATTATAAAACTTTAAAATAATTTAAATAAATCACACAACATTTCATTAATGAAAAAATTATTACATAGAAAATAAAAAAAAAAAACTTAAATAAAATCTAACATTAAAAATTTTTGAAATGGAAAATATTACATTAATCATCCTTTTTTTCTTTCCCAAAGCGGTTCCAGATTAATTTTATATTACAAAATTGAATTCATCAAATTAATTATATTTTTAATTTTTATATTAATAAACTTAAATTTTATGATAATTACATTAAGAAATATATTTATTTTATTAAATATAATTATACAATAAATTAATAATATTAATTATACTTAATTAGTTAATTAATTACATTGACCATTAATTACATATTAATTAATTTTAGATATATAAATCAATAAATAATATTATTTATTAATTTTATTTAAATTATTATTCAATAATACATATGAAATCCATAATAATTTTTTAATTACTTGAAATTTTCTCTTTTCTATTTCTAATCCTGCAAGCTTGCAGAATTTTACTTGGTTGCTTTACTCATGCAATTGTTAACTAGAATTTTGCAATTGAATATAAGTGGTGATGCTCTTATATATCTTGTATTCTCCTGCTTTGGTGATACAATTACATTAAAAATTGCAGAAAATTAGCTCATGGTGGTGTGTTCAATTAAGATTTTAAAAGATATTTATAGATTTTTTATAAGTTAATGACTTCTACAGAAATTAAATATTTTTAATGAGTTTTGCAAATTTTATAAATTTGTCAATAATTTTCATAAACTTTATAAAATAGTCTGTTGAAATCTTATGAGAAAGTGAAAAATTTTTGTAAAGATTTTATATATATAGAATTATATAAAAAAATTTTAAAAATCTAATACCATACTTTTATATAGTTTTTATAAATTCTAATTGAATATCACTTTACTTTTATAAATTTTTTAAAATTTTTAAAAATTTTAATTGAATACTACCTTAATTTTAATGATTTTTTTTAAATCTTTAAAAATTATAATAGAATATCTCAAAACTTTTATAAAATTTTTATAAATTTTAATTAAATATTATTTAATTTTTTAAATCTATTAAAATCTTTTAAAATTTAATGGAATGAAAAGTCTAAATTTCTTGTCAAGTAGATGAAAGGACAGCATATTGATTAATTGCTTAACCTGCATACCTAATTTTCACATATTTCTTCAACTAATACCATTTGATATGAAAAAGAGGGAGTGGGCCCACTTTTAGCTTTTTTCTTTTTCTTAAAAAATTGTTATTTTCTTAAATGAATAAATAAATAAAAGAGAATTTATTATTTCTTTCCCTGTTACATGTATAGCTTTCAGTAATTCATCCAATGATAAACATTCAAGTATAATTAAATGATTAATTTACAAATTGGATCCAATTTCACATTTTTTTTAAAAATATATTTAAAACATGACTCTGGTTAAAAGAGAGGAGGACCATCAATTATTTTTAGTTTATAGAATTGTTCTTAGATTGTGACTAAATTAAATTTTTTCATGAAAAATAAAAATGAGTTGTCTATTTCATCTTCAAGAATTAAGTTTTTAACAGATAGCAACACAAACCACTGGCAAGTAGTGGTATTGGTGATCATGACTTTTGGCATTTAGAAACAAAGATTGAGTTGCCTATTAAACCACCTAAAAAAAATTTTAATAAATTCAGTTTATAAATTAATTTAATCATACCATGATATATATTTAATTATTTTATTTTTATTTATTGATATAAATATAACATATATACGTATATATTAAATACGATTAGATTAGTTTCCATATGAATCTAAAAATTTATCTACTTAAAGAGTCATTTTTCAGTATAACACTGTTATATTTGTTGGCCTTAATTCTTTAGTTCCCAATTATATGTGTTGTAAGCAAAACGAAGGAGTCATAGATACCGCAAATTATATTGTAACCATGATTCATATTGCAATATAAATCAAACACGTGTGAGATGAATGATATAAATACAGTGATAATTTTATAAATAAAATAAATTTACGCAGATTCATTTATTGATATAGGTTTATTAGTTTATTAGTATAAGATTCATTAGTTTATCGATAAATATTCATTTTATTTTAAAACAAAATCAACATCTATTTTGTATTTTTTTGTGTATTTTTAGATGCTATTTATCTCAATTTTTTTGTGCGTTTTATTTCAATTTTTTGTTATATTTTGAGCTTTTTTGAAAAGAATTTAACGAATTCATACCTATAAATCAAAATATAAAAAAAATATTCATTAAATTAAATATATAGATAAATATAATGAATTTGTATTAATATAAGAAATGAATATTTATTAATAAACTAATAAACTTTTTCTTTATTCGTAATTAATATTTTTTAATAAACTAATGAATAGATTTTTTTTTAATACACTCATTAATATTTTTTAATAAACTAATGAATAAGCTTTTTTTTAAACTAATTAATACGCTCATGTCACAAACTGGAAAGGCCATGTAAAAAAGCTCATGGATTTTATTATTATTATTAGATGTATAGGCTTTTTTTTTTTTTTTAAATTATCGATATTCAGAAATTTATTGAGGAAAAAATTGAACAAAATAGTTGCAATTAGAAAATTATGTACTCGGGGGTTTGTCTAAAAAAATTAATTTTGAGACAAAGTAATCATATTTGAAAAATGAATTGACTTTTTCTCCAAAAAAAAATGTCAAACTAAAAGTCATTGAAGAATTTTAGGTGGGTTTGTAATTGCGTGCAAGGAGAAAGCTTTGTTTTAAATTTGGCTTAAACTACATCCAATCCTTTCAATTTGTCAATTTTTCTTAGATTAATCTTTTGATCAGTTTTTTTTGTTATATTTCTCCTCTAAATATTTGTTTCCTCTAAAAATCGTTTTTGGATGATATTAATAGCCCCAAATTTAAAAAAAAGACACAATTAGCCATAATCAGTTGTGACAACAAGATTAATCTAAATTCTAATCCTATCCATTTGTCATTTAAACAATAATCCAATTTCTTTTTCCGGTAAAAAAAAAAATGCTTTTTCAATTTCTAAATATGGAAAAAATGGTATAAGGTCAAGAAGAGTCTCCATATTACTTTTTTTTTTCTATTATTTTTTTCATTTTTTATTGATGTATCTTCTCTATTTTCTTTATTTAGGTTTATAATATTAAAAATTTCAATATATATCATGTCATACTATATATAAAAGTGTGAATAGAGTGACAAATAAATTTACCTAAAAGCCAGCATAATCCAATTTGATTGTATTAGTTAATTGCATTAATTTTGTCATTTAATAATTTAATTTATTAATATATGTATTAATAATTCATTAATTAGAAATCCAATTCAATTAGAACAGATAACTATATTTTATATATAAAATAACATGTAACTAATATAAAATTATACCCGTAGATTATAGAAGAACTGAAAAAATACTATAAGGGAAGTGTGGGTGATTTGGAGTTTTGAAATTATACTATTTAATTTTGAACAATTGAAACCCATATGCGTATTTATATGTTTTTGCAATTAAATAGAGATGAATACCATGAATTAGCATCCCAATGCCTGTAAACATGTAACATTTCATTATTAGACACACAAAAAAAAAAAAAAAGGAAACATAAATAGTTAGTGAATATTAAGATTCCAATACAAGTTTTACATCTTTGAGTAAAAATCAACGTTTTAAAAGCCGGACCAGAAGTTGAGTCAGTGTGTAAATTGGGTTGTGGTTTCTACTGGTTCATCTGAATTCATCTTAGTTTTTTACTTTTTTTAAATTTTATTAATTAGTATCTCTTTGTATATATATCACAATCATATCATACTTCATACTATATATAAAAATAAAAATAGAGAAAATAGACAAAACACCAACTTGATTGTATTAATTAATTGGATTAATTTAGTCATTTAATTATTTAATTTATTAGTAAATGGTATTAGTAATTTATTAATTAGAAGTTCAATTCTATTAGGATTAAATAACTATATTTTTTATATAAAAAATAAAATAATTAATATTAAAAAAATAGAAAAAATAGAAAAAAAAAATATTTAGACTCAAATTTTTTTAATTGCAGTTGTGTATTGAATTTTTGTTTGAAAGTGAAGTAAATTATGGGTTTCAAATTTGTTAGTCATACTATATATAAAAATGAGAATAGGTGGAATATTAAGATTTACCGAAAACTCAACCTAATTATATTAGTTAATTGAGTTAATTTTTTCATTTAATAATTTAACGAGTCTAATATCTAATAATCACGTGGAAGATATTGTAAAAAAACGATAGTATATTGTCATTCAAAATACAACAACAATAATTTTTACTGACGTGTTGAATTTATATAATGGTAAGTCTAAACTAAATTACAATTATGCATATAATGTATAAAATAAATTTTAAAATACTAAATATAATTCTTATAAATTATTTGAAAAGCTATAATTTCTTAATAATTTTTATATAGTTTAATAATTAATTTATTTTAATCATATACATAACGAGTTAAGTTTTTAAAATTTAAGTGCATAGTATAATATAATTTACTTTTATATCAAATATAAAAATTAAATATAATTAATATTATTTAAATTAAATGTGACTTAATTACATGATAATTAAAAGTAACTAAATTAATTTGCTAGACAATATTGTTATTATTCTTTATTTAATAATGATCAGTCTAATTATTAAAAATTGGGAATAAGAGGAACATGCAAAATGACTATAAAGTATTTACTATTTTTATTTTATATTGAACTCTTAATAATAAATAAATTAGTAATTATTTGGGAAGACGATAAAATAACTATAAAATATTTACTATATTTATTTTATGTGCGACTTTTAATAATGAATAAATTAGTAATTTTTATATGAGTTACAATACAAGTTCAATATCTAATAATCATGTGTAATGCACGTTAATGATTGCATCAACTCTTAATTAAATTATAACATATATAAAAGTGGGAATAGAGAGACAAACAAAATGATCATAAAATATTTATTATCTCTATTTTATATATGATTCTTAATAATGGATAAATTAGTAATTTGATAAAATTTGAAATAAATATGTACTTTTATAATTCTATATGAATAAAATATTATAATAAGACAAAATAAATTAATAAAAATATATATATATAAATCAAATGATAATTAATGATGAGTCAAATATCTAATAATAACGTATAATATTTTTATTTTATATATAAATTTTAATATATTTGAGATATACACACACCTTATCCCAAATATTAGTAATATTAATACTTTATTTATGAACAATAGTTCTATTAATATTGAAATATAGTTAGCTTATTAACAATTTTGTATCATTATAACTCTATATTTCGCTCAAACATTAATTAGTTAATTAACATTTCAAATAAAATAAAACAAATTAATAAAAAATATATAAAAACTAAATAGTAATTAATGATAAATTAAATATCTAATTATCACATATTTTAATGAAAAACTAGTCACTCAAAACATGGCAAAATAATATATGAATTATGCTTTTGTTGAATTGAATATTATTTAAAATAATTCAATATCCTAAATTTATATATTTCAGGGGTTTAGTATAGGTTTTGTGTTCAATGAAAAAAGGAAAAAAAAAACTATAATGATTTTAGGGTAAATTAATGTTTAGTTAAATACACTAGTTGATCTCTCAATTTTTGAAAATATATTATGAAATTCCTCATATTTAATTTAATACATTATTAGATGATCATTCCTTAATTTTTTTTATTACATAAAAATAAAATATCAAATTTGCCTTTTTTTTTAAAAAAAAAATATCAAAAAATTTTTAATTGCGTCAACTTATACCAAAATATCAAATTTGTCATTCGTTTTAATATTATATTTTTTTAATTAACAAAATATCATATTTATAAAATAAATAAATAAAAGTATTTTTGATATTTTTTATTTGATTAACATAATATTTTAGTTGACTGGCCAAATATTTTATTCAAAAGTAACATAATGTATTTTTAGTTATTAGAACCAAACTTGAGTGATTTTATAATATATTTTAAAAGTAAAAGGACTAATTAGCATATTTAACAAAATCTCAAAAGAGTGTATTAATGATTTTAACAAAAATTTTCTTTTGAATTTTTTGTTTTATTCAAATTTTTTCCCTTTTTTTATCCATTGATGAATTTATTGACATGCCAAACTAATATGATATGTGCTTTTGGTGTCTGTTAAATTCAAGTTTAGAGCTCTTTATTTTAACTATAGCCACTATTTTAAAAATAATTTTATAGAAAAGGTAATATACTTTTTATTTTTAAAATTTAAAGTAAATAATAATTGACTTTTAGAGAATTAAATTTCATTATTTATTAATTATAATTCTTGCACGTTTAGTATATTTTTTAAAAAATATTTTTCTTTTTTATAGAAGTTATTTTTTTTCTTTAATAAATATTAGATCTAAGTCATACTTTGCCCCTAAAAATGTTTATTTTTGTCATTTAACGTTCAACAATAATTTTTGGTCACTTTATCACATATTTAATTCGTAAAATCAAACTTATAGTCCTTTATTACTTACATGATATTATTGATAAAGTTAAATATTTTTTCTTATCGTATCAGTATTAAAAAGTCTTATACACTTTTCACAAATTAGATAGAGGGCAAAATAGATTAAAAAAAAAAAAGTTGTAGTGGTTAAGTGAATTAAAAAATTGTTGCAATAGGGTAAATAGTAAAAATGAACATTTTTAGAGAACTAAAAATGACTTAATCCATATTAATTTATATATAATAAAGCAATTAAAAATTTTTTAAAAAAAAGTCTATTAAATTTATAAAAAAAAAAATTTACTTTATTTTTAAAATAACAAGTACTGTAGGAAATGCACTTGCATGCTGACAACGTCGGCTAACAATAGCTCTCTGGACACTTCAAGAGCAATAAATAATTCAACAAACAAAATTTAAGTGGGAAGTTGGCTAAAAGCTAACTGGCCAAGTCTTTTTCTGAAATAAAAGAACAAGAAATAAGAAATCTAGTTAGGTCAACTTCTTGAAAAGTCAACATTACAATAACTTTTGCACAAAAATTGAAATCTCAGCTTTAAAATATATAACTTATTTTTAAACTTTAACGATAATTTAAAAAAAAAAAATGGATAACACAAAAGTTTTAATTTTATATTATAATTTTAGAAATACACAATCTTAGTTTGAAAATGCAAATTATAATTTCACACAAACTTTATTGTTATTATGTACTCATGCAAGCTCAATGTCATGCAAGAGACCATTCTCTTTGAACTCATATTTAAGCTTTGTCACTTCATATTCCGGTAAAATCAGAGTCACAACTCTTCCATTGCCCCCGTAATCGCCACGATCTTCCGGCCACGGAACCACCACAACTGCGCCGTCGTCCCCGACACCTTGAAGGGTGTAGTGTGCAAAAATAGGCTTATGTCCATTCCATTCCAATCCATACAAATTAGCCCTTTCTAGATCTAAGAATGTCAAATTGGCTCCATATATTATATAATCAAGCAACCCGTCATTTTTCTCCACCATTTCTTCAATTTGTTTTCTCTCATCAACACCATCATTGCACATCAAGTTTGCTAATTTCTTCAAATCTGAGTCTATGATGGAGAAACTTGCCTCAACACAACTTATGATTTGGCTATTGCTCAGAGTCCCACTTTTTGAATAATTGGGATCTTTTTTGCAAATAGTCACCCTTTTGGGTTCATGCCCTTCTCTAACTTTGGTTATACATTGCCATATTATGACACAAAGAGACTCAAAGATTGGAGCTTCTTCTATTGTGCTTTGACCCCAAATTTTTGAGAGCAAGTGAGATACGTGTGAGGCAGTTAAATAGAGTGAAAATGTTTCCATGTTACAGTTATTGGCAGTTACCCACTGGTCGCCCACCGGGTCGACCCGTTTCAGCGATCCGGGTTCTTTTATATTTTCGGGCTTTTCGAGCTTTTTGGGTGGTGGTTTTGGGATATTCAGAGGGCCATAGGACTTGAGACCTGAAAGGAATTGGCCTAAGTTGTTGACACTATCAGAAATAGAAAATGCATCTCCAAGTATATGGGCCCAACTCAGGCCCAGTGACATTCCTCCACATTTGAACTTGGTCGTCTGCAGGGGGAAAAAAATCCAATTTAGAAACGTCTCGAGACCTCACATCTATAGTCATCATCATATCGGAACCACTTAATTATATTTTCTTAGTTAATTGTTATTAAAATTCATGAACATGAGATGAAAAATACCTGAATATAAAGAGAAGGGGAAAAAAATATTTCAGGACCAATAGGTTGATGGTAAACAAGTAGCTTGTTCAGTGAACAATCTCTCATTGCTAGCCATTCATCCACAGTCTTGTCACACTCTGCCTCGATAGTCCTCACCCCACAATCGTTGCACTTCATGAACGGGCGGCCGGTACCAGACCGCCGGAACCGGCCACAGGCAAGGAAGTAGTCATTGCACCAATAGAACAAAGTTTCCTTAATGCACTTGGGAGTTATCCCTTGGCAATCTTGACTAGAAAAAAAGTATACACTTTCTATGTAATGTAGCTTCATGGCTAAATCAACCCCATTAGGCTCATGAACTATGTCCGAACCCGAAGGCCGACCGGGCCCGGCCGATGCAATCTTCAGGTTGTAGACCAAATTTTGGTCATTGTTAGGAACCATGGGGAAGAGAATTTTGGAGAGATTGAGCAGGATGTTGTTTTCTTGTTGGTAGAGGTGAAGATTTCTTTACTATTTTGGAATTATGCTTTGACGGTTTTATACTGAAAATGGGAGAGGTAGATGATGGCAGAGTATTTTTCAAGACCGTTGAGGATTTAATGGGCTGTAATTAATATTTGTAAATATTATTGGTACAGTTGGACAGTTAGGCATTTGTTTTTAAATATTTTTGCACTTATTTAAGTATGTTTTAGGAGGAAAAACATATATTTTGATTTTTAAATTTTTAAGTTTATTAATTAAAAATTATTTTACGTTGACTTTCTTTATTATTAATTTTGAACTAAATAAATTCCATGATTTTAAATCAATACATTCTGAATTTTAAGAATTTCATCGTTTGGTTTTACTATAAAATTCATAGATTTATAATATAACTGTTTTTATATTTATATTTGATTTAATGACCGCAATCTATAAATTTAACAATTAATTTTCAATTTTATCCTTTATTAAATATTAATGATTTATTATTATTTAAACATATACAATCAATTCCACTATATACTTAAAAATTTTAAAAATAAAATTAGTTATTTTAAGAGTTGAAAATAAATAAATAAAGTTATTATTTATTATAATATTTAATTACATTGCTAAAAAATATTTTTTTAATAAAAATAATAATAAAAAAAGCAATTAGTTTAAATTAAAAGGAAAATAATTTTTGTCTTTTTAGAATTAAGAATAGTTTTGGAATATTATTAATTTATCAGGAACAATTTTGGAATAAAAAAATCTGGTAACAACTCTTCATTGATCAAAATTTATAGATTTCGGATTTTTTCAACTACAATGTAAGAAATCAAATCTTTAAAAAATAAAAGATTTTGGTAGATAAAATTTTTTTCAAAATCTATGAATTTTGACACTTTTTAAATAGTCAATAATGGATTTAATATAAATCTATAAATTATTCAAAATTTCTAATTTAAAATTTCTAAATCCTAACACAGCCTTAGTATCTAAACAATAGTAATTAATTAAATAAGTTCTCAATTAATTCAAAACTGACAGTTAATAAAGTCAATTATACAAATTTTAAGTTGAAAAATTTAATTACACAAATTCATTAAATCTAAATACTAAAATATGCTTTTTATTTTTTATATTCAATAGATAATTCTTTGGGATTCATAATGAGTAATAATTGCACGTTTTTTGAAAAAAAATTAAGCTTATATGTTATATTATGTACTTTTTTTTTTAATAAGTTGAAGATTTTTAGAAATTTTTCATACAATTCAAGTTGGAATCTTCTTTCGTATATATACTTATTTTTTTTCAATTGATAGTTGAAATCAATCATCAAACAAAATGTCCTAAAAGTAATTTTCACATACTTTAATTAATAGTGTTTATTACAAAATTATTCAACCAATCAATTTAGTTATCAAACCTAAGAAAACAATGAATGTGGTATTAGTGTATTACCATAATTAATAAATTAATAAAAGTTCATATGGGATTCACGAGTGAGTTCCCTTGTTATCATGCAATTTTAGGTCAAGATTTTATTTTTTATATATAAAATGGAAGAAGAAAATAGAGCTGACAATTTATGACATGACACGATTAAATGACACAAATCTAAACGGATATAGGTTTGAACTTAATGGATATGAATCATAATCGTGTTAATACGATTAATATAAAAAAAACTGTATCATAAACAGATTTTACTTATTTAATATTTTAAATATATAAAATATTTCGAAGTCAAACTATGTAAAATATTTAAATGTATATTATAATATTTTAAATAGTTACATTATATTAAAATTAATATTGTATTGTATACACATAAATATGTAGAAATATTTAATTGACTATATCTTTTAATTTTGTATTATTTATATATATATAAAATTCAATATAATTAGATATATTATGAAATAAAATACGAGACGAAACGAAAAATTGACAACCCTAGTGGAAAGTATCAGTTATAGTACATTCCAGCTATGCTCTTACATCCTTATCACCGACATCATTTGCTCCTTTCAATTCTTTATTAATAAATTCAAAAAAAAGGAATAAAAAAAGAAAATAAACATTCTATAAGGCAAAAATATTCAACAAATTAACAAAACCTATAAATTTTTCTCCCCATGGCATTAAATAGCATAGTCTTGTTACACGCCCCTGGATAGATAAGTATCCCACCAACTCATTGAAACTACTAAATTAATGCCTATAAGTGATGTGATGGTTTATCTGTAACTTGATAAATTTTATATATTCTCTTCCTTATTTTATAAATTTTAAATAAATTTTTGAGGAAAAAATTTTTAATATGTGAAGTTAACTATAGTGACTTGGAATATACGGCGGATCTAAAAATTTTATACAGTAAATTCTATATATATTATTGAATAATTATTTAACTATTTTGTTGGGATTCTCTTGTTAAATATAATAAGTTAATTTTTATTATATTCTAATTGTAATGACAGCTTTAAGAAAATAATGGAATCTCACCCCACCGACATAAATCGGCTCTTGTCTTGAGCCAATATGAAACATAAGGTAAAAAAGAAAACATCAGTGTGTATATCATATATAGTATAAAACTATGTTTTTTAAAAAATATTATTAATTTATTTAATGTCTTAAGTATTGTGATAATGACATTAGGCCCATAACACTATTTAACTGTGCAACAATTGATTTTTGTGATTTTACTATCTAACCACCAACGGGACAGCGCATTCACTTCACTCCCGATAGGACGATCCAGCTCAATATTGCAATGAATTTATTCTATTTTTTTTTTTCTAAGTCATTTTGATCTGTGGATTTTGAATTATTCTCGAATTAAGTCATATTATTATATACAATATATGTTATATTTTACGTTAATGAAATAATAATAAAAAAATTAATCAAGAGATATTTTATTGGAATTAGTGAGAGTTTATTATCTTTATAGTAACTAAGAGCATGATTATCCCATTGCAAATTGAATTGCAAAAGGTGATGTTGTAACAAATGTAAACTTTCATGGATAATTAGCAAGCTTGCAAAATATGAAAATAGGGAGAGATAATTTTAAAAAAATTAAAAATTCTAATGGATCTCATTTATATTATTTTATAATAAAACTGATATTATTT
Organism: Balakata baccata; assembly: GCA_949630135.1. Classification (NCBI taxonomy): domain Eukaryota; kingdom Viridiplantae; phylum Streptophyta; class Magnoliopsida; order Malpighiales; family Euphorbiaceae; genus Balakata; species Balakata baccata. The sequence goes on along the minus strand of CATIWF010009227.1, from coordinate 16,702 downwards.
TAATAATTAATAGCAATTGATATGTAATAAAATTGAAATAATTATTACAAATAAATATAAATATTATTAAAATATTTAATAATATTTAATTTTAAAATATAATTATGTATTTTAATTAAAATAATTATAATTGATGATAAAATTTAATTTATTTGACAATTCAAAGAATATAACATTTTAATTGTTAATATTGAATATAATATATTAAAATATTAATTGGGTTCCACAAATTGAAATTTGTATTAATTATAATAATGAAATGTATTTAAAGTGTAGTTGAAATTTTATTAATATAGCTATAGAGACTATTATTTGCAATTGCAAACTAATTTTAATTGATAATGATGTTCTAAAAGAATAATTATACATTTTGTGTATTCTATAGTTCACTAGAATTTCTAATAAAAAAATAAAATAATTAAAAAAAACTCATAAAAATACGTCATTCTCTTTACATATGTATAAAAAATAATGAAACACTAATTCCATCAATAAGGAATTTTCTTTTCTTTTTTTTTTCTTCATATCCATTGTGTAAAAACTAACAATATTAGTGGATGGAATTGGGACACATCATTAAATTTTTATTTAAATTACGATAATGATTGACGAGACAAGAGAAATGAAAGAACAACAAGCATTGATCACCCATTTTTCTTTCTTTTTCTTTTTCTTTTTTAAATGAGAATGAATGTGTTGTTAAAATTTCATTAAAAGAAAATCTCATATTGGTAATGTTTATTAGATCTCGTAAAAAGCCCTAACTTCAATGGAATTTTTATTATATATTTTATTTTAAAAAGTTATTTTATAAAAAAAATTTATAATTTTTTTAAATTTAAAAAAGAAAGTGAATTTGATTTTCTACATCTACAAAATTAAATTTTATTTCTTATTCTAAATATAATTAATACATTTTTATTTTATATTTTTTTTCTAAAATATTTTTTTATTTCCTCATAATAAAAATTATATTTTTTTTATTTTAATAAATATTTAATTTATATGGAATAAAATAAAATGAAAAGTAAAAAGACTATAACAAGAAGATGAGGAGTGTCTTGATAAAAACATTTACACAGCACGTGAAGAATGAGAATAACTAGCAGGGATGCCAATGCCATGTCTATACACAGATCAACATGCAACCGGTAAAAAGACTATAACAACAGTTATATAGAACATATTCACATTGTGTTGATATAAATACGTATTATTGTATAATTAATTAATCTACAAATAATATAGTAAGTTAAATCTATCTAAAAATTTATCTGGTTACACCAGGTGAATAAATGAATTCCACTTTTTTTTTTTTCTTCTTTTTCTCCTTCTCTCTATCTTACATTTCTTGTAAATAAGAGTTCTATGTTACAAAACAAAATTGCGGTGGAGATGCAAAGACCACAGCTGGTTTCTCTTACATTCTCAATTAGAAAGAGCTTTAGCTTTCAGCGAGTTAAATAAAAATTGCACGAGCTTATACATCATCCCCAAGCAACCCCACTCAGTTTTGCGTTGTGAGCTTTTCCATTTTGAATGAATTAGTAGTGTACCGTAACATGCAGCGCCCATCCGATCACAAACTTCTCGACTTCTCTTAGGATGTGCTCCAGCATGCAGTACTGTGCGATTGATCGTTTCCATTCAACACAGTTTCAAAACTGAGGCAGTCAGAAGAATGTACACTGCGAAATAGCAGTAATCAGAAGAATAATGCTGCAAATGAATCATATAGTCAATCCGAGGGCCATTAGCTGCTATCAGAACTCCCCCAGTGTGATTCATTGGATGGTCCACCACATCAAACGGAGCAGGATGGTTAACCATGGCAAACAATATGATCAATCAGTAAGGAATTACATATGGCAGAGCGCAGACATCAGCAAAATCTATACTCAGAGCTTCTGACCACACCTGCAGTGTCTCATCATTTGCAGAAGCACCCACCTTAGGCTTCTTTGATTGAGAATCACAGCCTTGAAATAGCCATTCTTGGTCATCATAATCAGACCATTCATCCACTTTGGGCACGGTAAGAATCTCACTCAGATACTTCAAATCGGGATGAGGCAGTTTCCTGGACGATTCAGCAATTTGACCAGCCTTCACAGCTGTGAGCAAGGGCTTTGGAGGGATGGAAGGTGGCAGAGCTGTTGAGGAGATGGGTACTGCCGGAGCTTCTGTTATACCATTTATTTTGTTTTTATTAGCATCTGCCTTTGGATTATTGACTGCCCCTTGCTTTCCTGATATAACTGGACTGGAATTTTGGGTTGTCCTCAATGTCTTTCCATTCTGTGTCAACGGATACGATGGGGTAGTTTTTGGCACCTTATTAGGCTTGATGTCGTAAGCTGCAACTAAAAAAAATTAACAGTTGTTAATCAACAATAAAGTGTATGCTTTTCGATTCCCAAGATAATACAAATTATCAATGCGAAAAATACTGCCAGTGAGAACTTTGATAAAACAAAATAATTTCACCTACCAACATAATTATTTCCGAAGTTTCCAATATAGACCAGAAAAAAAATTAAGGAGATCTGAGCTGAAAAATAAATGGTTGTCATGTTAAATATGACTCACCACTCAAGAATCCATTTGTGTCTGAGTCCTTTCTTTTCTTAAGGTTTCCTTCAGTGACAGGATTCTTGATGCTCTCCTCAGGAAGTTGAGAGGTGGTTGCATTATAAATAACTGTAAGGCCATCCTTGCCGCTTTGCATTAATTTATCTGGCTCTGTTTTCCTATGTTCACTTTTCTCTTTTGCTTTCTCCTTTTTCTTTTCTTTATCCCTATTCTTTTCCTTCCCATGGCCTTCTTTCTCTTGATCTTCGTCCTTCTGTTTATCCCCACGTCTATCATCACCTTCCTTCTGTTTGCCCTTTTCTTTCCCTTTGATTCTTGTACCACCATCTTTTTCAAGAGGTTTTGATGTTCTATCAATTCTAGGCTGAACAATTCCAGGAACACTCTGAGCCATAGCATTTCCAGTAAATCTTGGCCCATCCTTGATTCCTTGACCATCCAACTTTTTGTCATCGCCTCTTTTGTTCTTTTCCTTGCCATAAGCTGAAGGGTCAGTAGACTTGGCCACCAATTTGACCATTCCCTCATCCTTCCTTGCATCTGCACCAGTGAACTTTTCAACCAACTGCTTTCCAGCTCCTCCAGCTTCATCTCCGATCCTCCTATCCACCTGCTGCACAAATTTAGAATCCTTTGGTGGCTCTGTGAAATAACTGTTCTGAGATACACTCTCACTGTAACCTGAAAATTGCCCAGAAAGTTTTTTTTCACCTGAGATATTGTTCCTAACTAAATCCCTTTCATTTCCTTTCTGGACAAATATCTCCCCACTATTCACCTCAGATTTCTCCGGAAATTTCTTTTCATCTGAGGCTTTATCTCCATTGATACGCTCAGTTTGCCTTAAAAGTCTCTTTTCATCTGAAGTACTACTTTTATCTTTATCCTTGTCTCTGTGCTTTTCCTTTTTCTCTTTCTTACCCCTATGCTTTTCGTCACTTCTATCTTTCTCCTTTTTATCTTTGTCTTTACCTTCACGCTTTTCTCTGTTTTTCTTCTCCTTCTTAAGCTTTCTCTCTTTGTCCTTCTCCTGAAAAAAACGGAAAGGATGTCACTCCAAGGGCCAAACATTATGATATACAGAACTATAGAATAGTCAATGAAGTAGGCATTCCACAACATATTAAACTTCACAAATTTTTCAACAATTTTCAAATAAAATTGAACAAATAACATTCAAATTTTAAGTTTTTAACTACAAACCAGGTCTCCATTTTAGTAATAACACAGAGACCAACTGATGCAATTAAACTAAAGCAATTAATCCAAGATACACCATTGTCATACATCAAAGGTTTTTTTTATTGGAGCAAGTATCCAGCATATTTTAATATATGCTTCTGCAGAGCCTTTATTGCTATACTAACCACAAAAGGTGCAATAGTTGCTTGGGCAAGAAAAACTGCCCAAGCAATTTGCTTCTATGATCTCTGGCACCCATATTTCTTGCATACGCCCACATGAACTAAAATGAGCAAAAGAAGCACGTTTGGGAAAAAAATTCAGAAAAAAAAAACTACAGAAAAACACATGTAACCAGTCTCTAAGCACAACATTTGAGGAATTCATTTATGTCTAGCACCATGATTGTTGATATAACAAATAGGTAAAAGTTCAGAGAGTACAAAGAGTTTGTGGAAACCAAGGAAAGCAGGATGCAAACTGAATTACAGCTGGGATGGAAACCGACTGTTAAATGGGATTGAAACCAAGTTCTTCTGAACATCAAATGCAATATGGACAGTTTCAGATAGATATTTGCTAAATTCAACATAAGTATCATCAAAAGCACAGGAATCTCAGGAAGTGCATAACTTTAATAAATATGAAAAATGGCAGAAAATAATTCAAATGCAGTTTTGATATGAGAAATTTAATTAAGACACTAAATTAAACCACATTTTCCAAGACATCTACACTATCTCCACCATTTAACGGTACTATAAGGCTGTTACAGAGGAAAAGAAAAAAGCAAAGCATAAGTACAGGATGAACATTTCATAGGAATCCTAGCAATCACAGAAAGCTCAAAGTGGTGAGTAGAAATAGTGTATCTGAATGTCAAACAAAGGTAAAGCATCCAGCATAAGGTAAATAATCCCTTCAAAGTTCCAGTTAATTCTTATGAGTAACCATGTAAATGAAATCAAACACGTACTTAACAGTGCCCTAAAGAAATGCCATTGTTTGCATCTATGTCATAGTTGTCAAATTGAGAATCGAATTTGTAATTTTGTGAATCGAGAATCGAACCGAATCGTAAAATTCAGTTCACCCCGATAATATTAATTAAAAATAATATATGTTCATTTTTTTAAACATACTTCACATTATATATTCTATAGTTTTGAAATGTAGCAATGACTAAACATAAAAATAATAAATAATTAATAATAATATTAAACCATAAAGTCAAATATAGTTTAAAACTTGTAATTTATATAAAAAAAAATGCTATATAATTTGAAAGAATTAAAATAAGTAATATAAATCATTTTATAATTTGAGTTTCTAATCATGAAGAAGAAGAAAGTAGTCATTTTTGAAAGAAAATAAGTAACCACTTTGAAAAGAAAGTATTAATGATAAAAAAACATAAGTTCTCATACTCAAGGATTCATCCTTAAGATTCAAGCATCATCAACTCTCGTCTTATTTCTTATGTTTTATCTTTTTTACTTCTAGTATTCTCTGTTTTTATCAATTCTTATCAATTCGTACAATTCATCTATGATTCAGTATAAATTTCAATTATTGCTAAGATTCGACTCGTTTTCATATGAATCAATACGAATTGGATGATTTGAATGCGAATCGTCATGATTTAATATAAATTTTGATTCTTGCTAAGATTCTACTCATTTTCCATGTAAATCAATATGAATCGTGATTCGTATGATTCTAACAACGATGATCTATGTGATAGCCAGCTTTCCACCAATAAGACCTACAATCCTATAACTTCATGCTCCTTTCACTAAGTACACCAAGTCCTTGCCTATCATGATGAGATTAGTTAAAATTGTTATATACTTGAAATATCATTCAATGTAAAATATGTTGTCTTATTTCTTATATTTTGTCTTTTTTACTTCTAGTATTCTCTATTTTTTTAGGGCGAATCATACAACTCGATTGATTCAATCGATTCGTACAATTCATCTATGATTTAGTATAAATTTCAATTATTGCTAAGATTTGACTCGTTTTCATATGAATCGATACGAATTAGATGATTTGAATGCGAATCGTCACGATTTAATATAAATTTCGATTCTTACTAAGATTCGACTCATTTTCCATGTAAATCAATACGAATCGTGATTCGTATGATTCTAATAACAATGATCTATGTGATAGCTAGCTTTCCACCAATAAGACCTACAATCCTATAACTTCATGCTCCTTTCACTAAGTACACCAAGTCCTTGCCTATCACAATGAGATTAGTTAAAATTGTTATATACTTGAAATATCATTCAATATAAAATATGTTTTGTCTTTTTTACTTCTAGTATTCTCTGTTTTTTTAGGGTGAATCATACAACTCGATTGATTCAATCAATTCGTACACTTCATCTATGATTTAGTATAAATTTCAATTATTGCTAAGATTTGACTCGTTTTCATATGAATTGATACAAATTGGATGTTTTGAATGCAAATCGTCATGATTTAATATAAATTTCGATTCTTATTAAGATTCGACTCATTTTCCATATAAATCAATACGACTTGTGATTCGTATGATTCTAATAACGATGATATATGTGATAGCTAGCTTTCCACCAATAAGACCTCCAATCCTATAACTCCATGCTCCTTTCACTAAGTACACCAAGTCCTTGTCTATCACGATGAGATTAGTTAAAATTGTTATATACTTGAAATATCATTCAATATAAAATATCAATTTTACAAAAATTTCAGATCTCTAAAAACCTATTTAGGTTTGTAGGAAGCAATCATAATTTTAACTTGACGATGACATAATCAATGTTGTGAAGTCTCAAAAACTCTGAAATAACTTCAAATTTTTCTCCCATGCATGCTTTGATTTTTGCAAAACAATTTCATCCCAAATAGAAATCATTTCTACCACATCCAAACAGAACAAGTGTCTATTTAAGAGTGTTATCCACAAAAACCAAACATCCGCTATAATGAGTATTAACTTAGGGGGTGTTTGAGATTGCTATTAAGTGTTCTAAAAATATATTTTAATTTTTTTTATTTAATTGAATGATTTTTTTTAATTTTTTATAAACGGCTTTTTCCAAACCTGCATTTGGAAAAAACATCTATTTACATGCTTCTATCAAAAGCAATTTTCAAAACTAAAACAAAATAAAATATAATTTTTTTCTGAAAAGCGTTATTCCAAAACTCAATCTCAAACAAGCCCTTAGAAAGATTCCAATTATCTGTACTCAAAACCCTATTTAATAAAAACATTCATGACTCTTCTTCTTATGCTGTCATTAAACAACTGAAAGCTCAGAAAAATCGAGCAAATTGAAATTTTCACAGTATTAAGGACCTCTGAATGAAATAAAAAAATTGGCATTAAAACCTAATTACTTCATTACATTACCAGTTCAATTCTACACTAGCTTTTAAAAACTACATATTCTCAATTGAATAAAAAAGTTCCTGACTTTATACAGGGATATCTCAGAATCAGGCAGTGAACAAATTGCGAGATGATATCTCATGATACAAAACCCAGTTTTTAGATCAAAGAACAAATAAGAGTCATGACTTATCAGTCTATCAGAAGTGTCTAATTATGCATATCTTAAGCAGCGAACAGGAATACTACTTAGCCATTTCAGCCAGCATTTTTTATGAAGTCCAAATCACTGTTAATTTTTTTTTTTTCTTTCTATGAAAAACTTAAGTCTTTTCAGTTCTTTAAACAGAACGCATAAAGAAAATGTGGTTCAATCAGCAAAAGAAATCATTATGTCCCTCAATTAAGGCTATTACATAAAGTAATGCTAATGCATATAATTGACTTGTAGGACACAGCAGAAACGACTGTCAGAGGTATTAATATATCATGCCAAATGTCTCACTTGTTTCAATCTAAGCTGAATTTCATTCCATTACTATGATGAACGCCATGCCAATATATAATATTAAGAAAAATAAGGTTACCAAAAAAACCTTTTTTAGCAGGTCCGAATCATATCTCCTAGCCTCCTTTTCATATCCTGGTGGTGGAAATGGAGAGCAGCGCGACATTGCACAAAATCTCAGAACACAGAACACGAACGCCCACCACAAATGAAAATGCTGGAATTACTTTCCAGTAACACTGTTCCAAAAAGGGAACGGACCAGTAACTATGCTCCTGTCCATACACCATGTCCCCACATTCATTTCCAGCTTCAACAATCCTCCATGAGCTTCTTTTTCACTCCCAATATAGGTTTCAAAATCCACCAACTGTCTAGTATCCTCCACCAAAATGCGCAAAGACGAAAACCAGAATTCACAGGAAACCACGGTTAGTAATGAAGATGACCACCACTGCCACTAAATCTACACTACGGGGCAATAGTTCAAGAAAAGACCGATTGCAGAGTAACTTCCAAAGAAGCCTCGGTCAAGAACTCAGCTGGAATTATGTCAACCCAAAAGGTTTCTTGAGTAACGAAAATGGATCACTACAATTTGATCGTCTATGTAGCCTTCTGCGCCAAGACAGGAGCATCACCTCCCTTCCCTTATAACCGAAACCGAATACCAAAATCATCCCTAGCTGGAGATCAACAGACTGAGAGTAGCAAAAATCCAGAAACCCTTACTCTCCATAAAAACAGAATACCCAATTCTTGGTTACTATCACATAAACCTATATGTGTAATCCTCTTCCATGCTCAAGACTAATAATGCTAAATAATCACTCTATTCAATCTCAAAGTTCAACAACACAGCTTGTAAACTGCCCAACCAAGAATTCAAATCCTTTCATTGATGTGCCATTCTACACTTAGCTCCTGAATCAAAACCCTAGTCAGTCTAGAAATCACGAAATTCAATAAGTACCCAATTATAATCGAACAAAACCCTAGAAAATATTCTAACTCGCTAAGCACCTAAAGAGCTCCGAAGAAAATCAAAGCCCATTAAAATTCAGCTCTCGAAAAAAACAAATGGGAGACGATTTTGAAAAAATAAAACACAAAATACGAAACTTGTAGAACAACTAGAAAGAAGAAAAGGGAATATATGAAGAAACCCTTTTTTCAAGTTCCTCGGTGTAAATGGGTATCGATCAAAAGCGAATAAGAAGCTGGATTCAAAGCGTAAACGGGAAGAAAAAAGGGGGAAAAAGGGTCAAGCCCAAACTTTTTAATTAAAACAAAAAACAAGTTAAGCAAAATCCGTTAAGCGGAGATTACCTAGTCCGCTACAACAAAGAAGGCATTGTAGAGGGACAATAACTCTCTCTGTAAGAGCTAAAGGAGAAATTAAGAAACAATGGCAATTTTCTTTTTTTTTTCTGGTTAACTCTCTTCTGTGTAGATTGTTTGCGTGAGATTTTTTTTCTGTGTTTCTTGTTGCTCTACTCGTGTATTCATCTCAGAAAGAGAGCTCTCTCTTCAGTATAATTTTTTTTTTCCCTCTTTTCTTCAATGTTCGGAAATTACACGCGATCATGAAAGAGAAAAGGGAAGCGAAGAGGAAACGAGATATAAATTTGTGAGTAGAAGAGTGAGAGATACTGCGTTTCTATACTCTCTCACGCGCTCTCTTGCTGCTTCCCTTTACAGGCTCTTCTCATATTTCTCCAATCCAAACGAAAACAATAGATTTATTGATAAATTTTTATATAATTTTTAAATTATTTATTTTCAATTCTAACCATAAAATTAGATAATTAATAATTATTAAATAAATAAAATAACTTTATAAGAGGTTCAAACCCAAATTTAAAATTAAATAATTAAATTACCTCTGAATTATATTTAAATATTTAACTTAATATTATTAAACTTTTAAATTATAATTAAGTATAATTAAACTTCTAAATTATTTTGTTGTATAAATTGTTGAATTAATTCAACTGCATGTCTGCCAATAAAATATTTGAATTTATATAAAAAGTGTAAAAAATAATCAAATAATTTTCTCTAATTAAAATTTGGTGAGAAAATATCAATTTTATTATATTTAAATTATTATGTGAATAAGCAATATATCTTAAATGAAATTATACAAGATATGAATAGCCATTTAGCCCATGAATAGGGGCGGTAATAGGTACAGTTTTTGTGGGTAAATGTATTTATCCGAATTCATTTAAATTCTAATTGATAATTCTATTAGAATTTTTGGTAGAGATATTCGAGTATCCAATAAATCCGATTATATTTTTTTTATTGTAATTTATTGAATACAATAATATAATTAATTTTTGTGATTTTATAAGTTGTTGAATTATAAATATAATTGGAAGTTGGAAATTTGAAATATAATTTTTTCATTATAATGAACAATTTTTATTTTTATTGTTTTAATGTTTTTTTTTTACAATTTAATAAATTATTTTAATTTTAATAAATTCAATTAGTTTTTATATTTTATTTGATTTTGTAGTAATTTATAATAAATTATTTGTATATTTTTTTAATTATTTTTTTAGTTTTAATTGTATTTTGTTTTAAATTTTTAAATGGTAAACAAATAATTAAATAGGTTCGAGTATCAATCGAGTAAAAATAATCGGATTTGAAACGGATACGGTTATGTATATATACTTGAGTTTGAGTTTGGATAGACCATTTTTCGTTGATATCTTACTCATTGTCGATCATATGGCAAATTATATTATGCACCTAAGTGTATAATGTTTGTGTTCCCAATGAGCTCACGCATATCAAATATATTATTTAGCAACTGTAGATGTATTATTTTAATAACGATAATTTTTTTAATTTAACAGTTGTTTTTCCAATTATTTATTTTCGGCAGTTTTTTCTGTTGTTTTTTTTTACTTATTTCGTTTGTTACTTTTGATCAACTCATCTTTTCATTTTTTTTGACAATATTTTCTTATTTATTTTGTTTACATTATTCAATTTGTTTTTTTACAATTATTTATTATATTACAAATAGATAAACATATTTCGTTTTAGAATGTAATATGTGATAATCTAATTTATGGTAATTCATGTAATAATCAAATATAGATAAAAAATTTTATTTAAATATATACAATTATAAAATAAGATATAATAAATATGAACCTTTTAATCAAATAATTAAATATAGATGAAAAAATAAAATAAATTCATGAAAATAGATAATGAATCTACATTTATAAAATATTGTATTTATAATTATTAAATAATGAATCTAAACCTAATAAGTAAATAATTAAATACACAAGAAAATATGAAAGAAATTTATAAAACGAATAATGAATATACAATTTTAAAATAATATTTCTATAATATTTAATGAATCAAATTTGATAAGTAAATAATTAAATATAAAAAAATATGAAACTGATTCATAAAAGATAAATAAAAATTTTAATTTTAATTATTAAATAATAAATTTATAATTATTAAAATAATATATATATACAATTATTAAAAAGTAAATTTATAGAAAAATTAGTATTTTTTATATTTCATTCGCTAATAGTTTTCCGGCTCTATTCCTACCCATGAATATTCTAAGCCCATTGGGCCAATATTAGGAAGCCACGCGCTACAGAAGAGCGTGAAATAAGCAAGAGCTCAATAATGGAGTAGATTTACACTAGGAAGTCATTTACCAAAGAGCATGTGGGTATGCTCCCTTTAGCACTATTGCGCTTAAACACGTGGCACCACCCTATCCAATCAGACAATTTATCTGTTCATACACGTGTCAAGTAAAGATGACTGAAGACCCATGTGAGATATGTGGAAACTGTCATTTACATGGTAAAGACACGCCAAGCCATTAGGAGTGGAAGGGGCGGATTGAGATCCAATTTCATCCTCTCTATCTATTTATAAATTTATATTTTCGTTTCTTCTCTTATCTTCACCAAAAATAATATTAATTTTTATTTCCATTTTTAATAAAATTGGATTATCATATTTTTTTAATTAAATTATATTTAATATATTAAAATAAATTATTAATTTTATTCAAATTAAAATAAAAACAATTTAATTTTTTATAATTCATACTTAATTAATAAAAATAACAATATTAATCAATATATAAATAACTAGTAAGGTGAATATCCATCTAGTCTAGGGTGTGACAAATGGGTGGGTATGAATTGGATTGTTTACAACCCATTAATCTATTTAATTTATTATATAGATATTCATACTCATTTTACTATAACTCACTCATTTATCTATATATCTAAAATTTATCTGGAATTTTATTTTATTTTATCAATTTAGGAATCTAAGCATATGAATTTTAATATAAAATTTTACTCACATATTTATCTTAACATGTCATACATTCTGATATATTCGGCTCACAACTTGCTCATTTGACAAAAATCATAAATTTACAATTATACCCCTCTTATCAGTCTTACTATATAACTAAGTATCACAAATCTGTATACTAAGTATTCATTTTGTTTTAGTCCGTAATTAGACTCTAATATATTAGTATTATTTTGATTACAAAACACTCAATTTATGATTGTCTTGACTTATTTGAATTCAATTCGTTTGCATCAATTGATGTTTCAAATAAATAGATATAACAGTTTAAACGTGTAATTATTTTAAATAAATAAATATATATATATATCTCTCTCGAAAACTTCAATAATTAATTTTTTAACAATAAAAATAATATATTTTTCTAGAAAAAACGGTAATAAATATATATTAACTACAAAATTATATAATTTATTTTTTATTAATAACAAATTTTAAAAAAATAATATTAAAAATTTTTATGTAAATATATCAAAAATGGCTAAAAATTGTTAATATGCTAAGCAGTTTTTCTATAAATTTTATAAGAAATTGATTAAAAATTTGGAGTAAAAAAGTTTTAAAAAAATTAAGTTTTTTTTAGTTTATATATGGGAATTTTACAAAAAAATGGAAAAAACGGGTGAACATTTACAAAAAAAAATATTGCTCTTTAAAGTTTTTTTCAAAAATCCAATATACCTAAAGTTATTATGAAAATATCGACAATTAAAGTTTGCTAAAAGTTTACCACAAAATTAATGAAAATTGAAGTTGTAAAAGTTTATCAAATTTTTACTTAAAGTTTACTCAAATTATAGTAAAAATGTATTCAATGTTTGTCATAAAATTAATTAAAGTTAAAATTGAATAAGATTTACTAAAAAATTATTCAAAATTTACCAAATGTTTACTAAAGATTTACCTAAAGTTTAGCATAAAATTAGATAAAATTGAAATTAAAAAAAATTTTCAAAAATTTACTCAAGTTATATCAAATATTTACCATAAAATTAATAAAAGTTGAAATTATTTACCAATATTTATGCAATAATTACCTGAGTTTCACCATCAAAATTAATGAAAACTGAAGTAGCAAAAAATTTATCAAAAATTTACTTAAGATTTACTTAAATTATATTCAAGATTTACCCAATATTTACAAAAAAAATAATAAAAATTGAAATTACACAAGGTTTACCGAAAAGAATTACTCGAGGTTTATCCAAAGAATTACTAAAAGTTTACCTGAAGTTTGTAAAAAATTTATTGAAAGTTTACAAAGGTTTACTCAAGGTTTATTTCAAAGTTTACTAAAGGTAAATAACTTTAATTAAGTCAATTAAATACAAATTTACTTTTTTTAATTAAGATTTACTCAAAGTTTATTTTAGTAAATAAGTTAATTAAATACAAATTTATATATTTGTTGACTAATTAAGTTGATTAAACAATAATTAAAAATAAATAAATGTATATATAAAAACTTTGAGGGTATATAAGTTAATAAAATTCTTAAATTTCTGTTTAACTGATGAAATATGACCATTTTATGTTTTAATTATATAAAATATGTACTAAATATACAATAAAATTTAATATTTGGAAAAAAAATGAAAACACATTGCCGGCCATAGTAAAATTGAAAAAAACTTTAAAAAATTGGTTTTGCACGTAAATTCCTCTTTATATATGGGTTAAATGGGTATTTATACCTAACCATAACTCATCTATATATTAGTTGGTTAAAATATGTTGAACCATTATGATTCATTTATATTTAAACTACCTCATTTATGACTTATATTTTAATTTAAATGAGTGGATAAATGAGTATGAGTTATAATTAACACCCCTATATCCACTATAAAAAAAACTACTATAATCAATTCATCTAAAAATTTAAACTAATTATTTATGTCATTATTAAAGCCAAAATAATTTAAAAAGATAAAAAAAAAAATAATATTTCCGCACTATAAGTCATCAAATACTTCATTATTGTTTAAGATGATTTATAGAATTATTATATACATTAATTTAATAACTTCTATTAAGATATATCAAACATATTCAAAAAAAATATAAATATTATTTATAACATCTAAAATTTGTTTATTATATATATATATATAAAGGCAAGGTATGGGCAAGACACAAATACCGTCTCGTCCCATTCCCGCGGATGTTAGTTTGGATCTGAATTTTCTTATAATTTGCTTTGATTCTGGATAAAAAAAAAACAAAAAAAAATCATTTCATTCGGATTGGAACAAGACTAAGACCTGTAAATTCAGATTGAAATGTCTGGTCATCCCTACAGGCCACATTGTTCCTGTTGCTTTGCAATTGTCATATTTGGTTAAAGTTTTTTTTTTTAAGGGGGAAGAAACTTGAATACAAATGCTCTTACAATTCTCAAGTGAGAATGCCCATATTAATTTCCATTATGTCTTTTTTTTATTTAAAATAGTTTTTATATAAATAAAAGTCATTTTCAAAATATTTTCTATATTTATAAAATAATTATTATTTTTTACTTGCTACGTATATCTATCTTTTTTATTAGTGTTTCTTTTAAAAATTATTTTTATTTACTTTTTTATAAAAATTAATTTATATTGGATAAAATAAAATGAATCATAGAAATATAAAAAGTATAATGGATTTATAAAAATTTTTACTCTTTATAAATATAAATGCTCTAAAATACTAATTTTTATATTAAAAATACTATTTAAAATAAAAAATACTACTAGAAATACTATTAATTTATCATCATCTTATTTTTCTAAAATACATTTTTATTTTTAACTTTTCTATGTTTCTTCATTTTCTATAAAATTGTATATTGAATATTTTTTTTATCAACAAAAGAGGCTTTGCATTTCTAATAGAAAGGATTTTTTTTTTACTTAAATTCAGTATAGGATAAATTAAATTAATGAAAGAACATCATATAAATTATTTGATTATATAACATTTTTTTATTGATTTGATCTACATAAATAGAAAAAAGAATAATAACAATTGAAAAACATAAACAAAACAAATAATACAAATTAATAAAAAATAAATAAAAACTCAAGTATTATAATTTTTGAGATTTAAAAAAAATTCATTTTTTCATGTTATTTTCAATTATAAATTCAACTCATTAGAATAAGGTATTATTAATTCAAATGAATTTTAATATATTGTAATTATTAGTATATTTATTTTATGATTTTATGCATATTGTATATATTTATATAATATTTTACCATTTCATTTCATACTATTTTTATGCCAAATATTTTTTATTTCAACATTATATTATATTTTTTTATTTTACATTATATAAGTGATGGTTTTTAAAAACTGGCGGATCTACATTGTGTAATGGAATGACAACTCAAATAAAAAAATTATAAATTTCCTTTTATATAATATTAAAAATATAAATATATTAAATTGCACCTCCAAATATTCAATTTATCACTATTTTAATTAAATATCAAGTGTCTAATGTGTATATTTCTATTTTTTTTTGACATATTGCAATTCATAATCTAGAAATTTAATGTATGCATTGCAGTTAGTTTTATTTATTGTTATATTTCACTAACTCTATTTAATATTTAATCACTTTTGTATAAGAAATTTATTTTTAAATATATATTAGCAATAACGATATTATAAATCATTTTTACGAGAATTCGTTAAAAATGATTTTAATTTTTTTCTTATATCAATAAATTATAATTTAAAATTTTAAAGATTATAATAAATTTTATTTATAATTTTTTTATTTTAAAAGTTACCGCTCTATAAAATATTTTTATGGATATGTCATTGCTTTCAAAAATAAAAATTATCCTTACTTTTGACTTTTTTGTGCGTATTGGCAACGCTTGAAGCCAAGTACTTCCGTATATATAAATTGAATAGAATTGATATAATATTAAATTTGAAATTGACTCATTTAAAAATTTTTAAATTTGAACTCAATAAAATTTTTTAAATTACTTGAAATTTGGTTGGAAAAATATTTAAGCAATTTGAATTCAACTAGATAAAATTAGAAACAACTAAAAAAGTTAGTAATATAATGTACTCAATTCAATTTAGCTTGAATAATTTAATGAAGAATAAAAAAAAATCAACTAATTAATTAAATTTGCGAGCTTGACAAATTTGGAATTATAATATTCTAGAATGAGCTCCATTGGATTAATTTTCATATAAATTTTGAACTATAATACTATAAAATGAACTCAGATTCGATTAATTTTCATATAAATTTGAATATTTTATAAATGGAGTAATTTGTTTACATCCCTGTACACCGATTCGTGGTTTAACCGTAAGGTCTGGTTTCAAAAAGCACTATAATGAGAATATTTATTGAAAAGGACGCCCATCTGATAAAATCCCAACTGTGAGAGGTTAGGGCCATTCGAAGGACCAACGATTGAAGCACGATAGCGGTGATGGGTGGTTCAGTGAAGGACTTGCAGTCTAAGGTGGAGCTTGATAACGTGCGCAACAGTGGCGCGCTGGTAATCGTTCATTTCTGGGCGACATGGTGTGAAGCCTCCAAGCACATGGACCAAGTCTTCTCCCACCTCTCCACCGATTTCCCTACTGGCCACTTCCTTAGGGTTTCTATCTCG
>CATIWF010009202.1:0-20180 GCA_949630135.1 Balakata baccata | reverse complement strand
CTAGTCTATCCGGATCAACAATGTCCTGTCTTGTTAATCCTATGACTAGGGATAATTTAGATACAAACATAATTACACATGATAGGAATCTCATTATCATGATCCCATCATGATTTCCTTCATGCTATGTTTCATATCATAGACTTTCATTAATCAGTTTAAGATCCATATCAATTCATATGCAAATGAATACTAATATAATGAAAGAATGCCTTTATGAATGTGTACACTAAGTGCTTAAGGCGATTGCCTTTTGGGCACATCTCTAACAAATTTAACATTAATATATAATAAAATTAATTAGTATAATAAATGAATAAATTAATTTTATTAAAGTTTATTACATTTTTTATTTAAGTAAATTTTTTAATTATGTAATTATTACTTATAAATGATTATAATTTATTATTTAAATTAATTTTAATATAGATTAATTCTATATTAGTTTATTAATTAAATTTTATAATAATTAAATTTTCTAATTATATAGTTGATTATATAATTATTTTCATTATATTAAAGTTTAATTTAATTTAATTTTATATTATTTTAATATATATTAATTTCATTATAATTATATAATTCAATATTATTATATTGTTACTTTATTATACTATTTCATTATTTTTTTAAAAAAAGATTTCATTTCTTTTAAGTTAAACTTTGTTATTTTATAATGGATAAATTTAAAAAAAAAATCATAAACTTTGCTATTTATCACAGTTATATCCAATTTATTAAAAAATTTGAATTTAATTATATGTATTATAGTTTTTGTAACAAATTTTGCCTCATATGGACTGGATCTCACTCCAAACCTATGTGGCAATGACTTGGAAAATATAAAAAATATTAAAAAATGACATGGCATATACAGTGGATCTGATGTGGAAAAAAATTGTCACATGCACAAAAACAATACCATTTTGCATAGTTTAAAATTCAATTTGAAGTTTTTTAAGTTTGAAACAATTGATTTTGGCTGCATTTTTGTAGCAATCTTAAATTATAACTATCTAGTATTGAGAATAAGTTCGTAAAATTTTCAAATAAAGAATTTTCAAATTGGATTTAAAACTGTACAAATCAGCACCTTTTTAGTGTAAATGGTCATGTGACAATTTCTTTCTACATCAGATCCACTATGTATGCCACAATATTTTTTAATATTTTTTATGTTTTTTCATATCATCGTCATGTAAGTTCAAAGTGATGTCCAGTCCACCTGAGATAAAATTTATTACAAAACCCAAAGTATATATAATTAAACTCAAATTTTCAAAGAATTAGATATAACTGTGATAAAGTGCAAAGTTCTATATTTTTTTTATAATTTACCCTTTTATAATTGATTATATAATTAATTTCATTAAATTTAAGTTTAATTTAATGAAACTTGATAATAGTTTAATGTTTGTTACTTTCATTACAATTATATAATTCAATATTATTATATTGTTATATTATTATACTATTTCATTAATTTTTTTTAAGATTTCATTTCCCATCAATAAAGCAACACTAACACTATTAATTACTTTCACTAAGGATTTTTATCAAACACTTTGATAGCATTACTAAATATAAAGTGTATCTTCTTTACTTTTAAACTTAACAACCTATATTTTTCATAACATGTCTGTGGAAAAATAATACTCACCTCTAAATATCAACAATAATACTCATCTCTAAAAATAATATATACCCATAACTAAACATAAACACAATATTCATCTCTAAACATAACAACTCATATTTTCCATAACATATCTATGACAATATAATACCCATATCTAAATATCAACAATAATACTCATCTCCAAAAATAGCATATACCCATAACTAAACATAAACACAATATCCATCTCTAAACATTCAAGTAAATTAACAAGAGAGGAAAAAAAAAACAAACTTCAAAATACCAAGGATCAAAATAGAGAACCGAAAAGTAGTTTGTTAAACAAAAAAATGATAAATGTCATGAACCGAAATGGAGAACTAAAAGAAAAAGTGATGAAGACAAAAAAAAAAAAAAGAAACTTACCTTAGTTTGTAGAGAACCGAAATGGAGAAAGAAAGAGTGCAGTCGACACAAGGGGAAGAGAAAAAATGAGAGGGTAATAGGTCTACTAGGTATGTTAAGAAGGATCAGACACATATGTTAAGTCTAAAAACAGACACATCTGGTCTTAAAAGAAATGACGTCGTCCCAAGGACTCGTCTGTTTTGCTCTGGACATATGCATCCAGCTCAAGCAAAACACGTCTATTTTTCTAGGAACATACGCGTCCGTCCTATCCAAAATGACGCCATTTCGGAGTTTTTGTGAAAAGCTTCATACTCAGATAAGTCTGTTTTCTAAAAAACAATCGTATATGTTATATTTTATATTTTATTTATATTTTAAATTTATATTTCAATATTTAATACAGTTAATGTTTATATTATTAATTAGATATAATAATATTATTATTTGTATAATAAATATAAATTAATATTTATATTATAATTATAATATATTAAATATTTGAAATATAAATATACAATCTAATAAATAAAATCTAAATTTAAAATCTAAATTATTATATTTAGGTCTGATTTCACTGTTTTGCTAAAGAACAGTCGAATCTGATATTTACCTATTTAAATTTATTAAATTATTATTACATATTTAGGTCTGATGCAACTATTTTTTTCCAAATAGACTTATTTGAGTCATATTAGACAAATCTGTTTTGTGGAATAGTTGCATCTGACTTGTCTGATGTGTGTTTTTTCTAAAACAGTCGCATCTAATCTAAATATTTATAATTTTATTTACAAAAATGACATCGTGCTGACTTTATATGTCTGTTTTGTTTAAAACAGATATATATGATTTTCATCGAAGATATATTTTATAATAATGTAAACAAGAAGAAAAAACAATTAAACTTGGTAAACGATATAATAGATATGGAAAAGCATAGTAATTAGAAATAATTTATTCCTCCAAAAGCCAACTTTCAACTATTTGATTCGATCAATGAAAATTGGAAATCAAACAATGTATAATATAACAAGCCTCAAATTCATAAATAAAGGTCAATCCTCCATAAAAAGGTCATAAGAGTAGTTGAATATACTTTTTCCGTTCTGTAATCTATCGTACAAGAAAATAAAATTTGTTTTATGCCAATTGATATTTTAAATTAATAATAAAATATATATTTTTTTCAATTTTATCTTTGTCTTGATTTTGAGTAAGTATTATCTATTAATTAGATTTATTGAATTAATTATACTCATTACTACTTTTAATATTTTTAAAAGAGAATACTATAGTTATTTTATGCCTAAAATTATATATATTAAATGACATAACGAGAGAGTAATTATTAAATTAATGGTAGGTTAGATTAAATAGTAAATTAGTGGTAGTTAGCTAGTGGGTTTTCATATGCCACTTTCATAACAGCGCCACACCTTCTGGCTAAGACAGACAATAATTTATAAGGAAATTTTAATAGATTGTCAACTCATGTTATGGAAGTCTTCAAAAAAAAAAAACTCATGTTATGGAAAAAATGTAAACATCCAATTGGGAAAAAGTTAAAAAGGAAAAGAAAAACCTTTTATACGAATAGCCACTTTCCTAAAGGAAAAGAAAAACCTTTTATACTAATATCCACTTTCCTTTCTAACATTATTTTCTTCATTTTCATTGAATTATGATAACTTTTTTTTTCCTTCAAGGAAGTTTTGAATTCGAAATTGTAAATTGTTAAAAAGAGGCAAAATTTCTTTATATTGTTGAGCAATAACCAAAATTTTTCGTGAGTGGTATTTTTCTATTTGATCTTTTAGAGCATCTCCAACAATTTTTCTATTTTCTTCTTATCTATATTTATAAAGTTTTATATTTTCTAACAACTTTTTTATTTTTTTCCTTACTTATTTCATACTTTTAAATTTATATTATCTCTTATCAGATTTAAGAATTATAAGAAACTTCTAATTAATATTATATTTTCTCTCTTTTGTTATTTTCTCTTTCTTTCTTTCTTTTTTATCTCTTACTCTCTCTCTTCATTTTTTTTAGATAGTTTTATTAATAAACAATTAAAATATAAAATGAAATAAGAATTATTATTGGAGTGCACACAATTTTCAAGACGAACTAAAATGGAAAGTGAATTCTTTATAATATAAATAGAGAATATTATTAGGAATACTCTTGTTCAGTGTTGTTAAACCGGGATCAGTCTGATCAGTTCAACCGGAAACCGACTTTAAGGCTGGTCGGTTTTTTACTCTATCTATCTATGTATTGGACCGGTAAAAAAAACTGGTGAACCGGTCAATTGAACTGTAAACCATGTGAACTGGACGAATTTGACCAGTTCAAGCGGTTGAGAAATCATGAAAAATATTTGTTGGTTTCGCCGATTGGGAGGAAAATTGCTGCAAACCTTACCATTGGGCCACAATGTTGGTATAGTGTAGCTTTGTCCAATATTTTGTACAGTGGGTTATGTCCATCATTTTTTTAAAGAATAAACTATTTAACATTAGACATTAAAGTTTAAATATTTGCAATATTAGTAATATTATATATATGTTATTTTTATATAGAAATTAATTATTTATATAAATAATGGTATTTCTTGCTATTAATAATATCAGTAATATATATTATAAAAAAATATTTATTTTAATTATCCATAACATTGTTCATATTATTTAAGAGTTATGTATATTATATTGAATTTCAATATTTTTATTTTAAATATTGATATGCAACATTTACAAAAATTTTACACAAATTATTTTGATTCCTATAAAATATATTATTTAAATTGACAAAAATGATACATTGTATCTTTAATCAAGTTTTGTGCACAAACTTAACAATTTATCTTCTATTTTTAATATGTATGAAACAAATTATATCTTATTATATATAGGATAGGTTATAATTTTATGAAAATCTCATATAGACCGATTTAATTTTAGTTTAATCCTGATTCAATCTTAAATTCATAATAAAAATCTAAGGTTGACAAAATCAGTCCGGTCAATGAACCAGAAAAGCCAACGAGTTATAGGTTTAAGGTCGAATCGGAGTTGAACCGGATGTCTCATACATAATAAAAATAGAGAATAAGTTGTTGGAAATCTTTTCTAATGTACAATAATAATATAACATGTCTAATATTCTCTTTTTTATTTTTTTTAAATCATATTTCATATATTTGCATAACTAAATATTTAATTAATTATTAAATGTAAAGGTAGTTTATAACTTGAAAATACAATCAGCCAAAATTTTTAAATTGTAGAAGAAAAGTATTATAAAAAAAAGTAAGGAAAAAATGTAAAGATGAGTAAATAGAAAAAATATAAAAATGAAGATAATATATCATTTTATAAATAAATGTGAGTTAATTGTTTAAAAATATGTTTATTTTGATCAATTTGATTAGTTTATAGTTAATCCATCTAATTTTGGAGTTAATTTTTTTTGTTAAATCGGTTGAATTGGTTAGATTAGACCAAATTTAATAATTAAATTTTTTTTGGAAAAAATTTAAAAAATAACTAGGAAAACTGGTCAAAACCGGCCGGCTTTCAGTTTTTCTGGTTGAATAGGCCGGGTCGCAGAATTTTTCACCAGATTGTTTCTCCTCTGATTTTGGGAATAAAAACTGCTAGATCTAATGGTCGGTTCTCAATTTTTCCAATTGAACTAGTTAGACTAGTTCGGTTTTTACAATCATATATAAATCGATTTGATTACAGCTCAACTTCGATTCAATTTTAAATTTGTAATCTGCTAGTTTTTCAGGTTGGTTGCCCAACCGATTTTTACCATCTTTGGCTCTTGCTAGGAAAAGCATAAAAACAAGGGGGGGAAAAAAAGCATAAAGATGCGTAATTTTGACATTAGTGCGTGTGTGTGAACGCAATAAATAAATACAGCCTGTCGTCCGGGATGGGAAAATGAGTTGCATTTTCTCACCTATGAAAATAATTATAATAAAAATTCAAGTAATGTACAAAAAATAAAAAAATTTGGGTTTTCCCCAATTTCAAGCTACTTCATGCTTTGCTAAATTCCCATTCAATAGTTTTCTATGTCATGCGTCTACTCTTATTCGCTGAGGGATTTCACATCTGGACTTTTCTCTACTGGAGCTAACGATCTTAAAGGTGCTATCTTTTCTATTACTATTTCAGTTATCTTCATGGGTTCCTTTTTTCAATTGGGTTTGAGGTTAATAGCTAGAAGTTCCCTGTATTGTTTTTGAAAAGTTTAAATTTTTATTCTTCCAATTCTCTAAAAATACTTCTGATTGATATGTAGAAGTCCTCGAATCGCTTTTTCTGTAGTAGAACATTGATTTTCATTATCTTCATTTGTTCTGATCATTGATTTCTTCTGTACTTATATTCTGTTGATTAGTGTGAACCTCGACTCCTGCTTATAAAACACCCTAGGAGATCCGTCTCTTTGTTTTAATAAATTTCCTAAATTTTTGTTATGATGGTTAATAGAAAACCAGAAATTTCCATTTGGTTTTTATCAGTCTTGAGCTTGACATATTTGTGTTGTGGAGACAATTACCTTATAGATTGTGGATCAAGCAAAGATACTAAAGTAGGCAACCGTGTTTTCTTGGCTGATAACTCTACCACCAATTCCCTTTCAACCCCAAAAAGCATTTTTGCCACTACTTCAGTATCTTTCACTTCCTCTGAAGATTCACCAATATATCAAACAGCCAGAATCTTTGATGGCACCTCAAAATACACATTTCCAATCCGCCAAGCTGGAAGACATTGGATTCGTCTTTACTTCTACCCATTTGTTTATGGTAGTTATGATATGAGAAAGGCGATTTTCAATGTCTTCACCCAAGATCATGTTCTCCTCTCCAACTTTAGTGTGAGTGCTAAAGATTTTAAAGAATTTTCTGTTAACATAACCTCAAGCTCTCTTGAACTTTCCTTCACTCCTTCCAAATATTCATTTGCATTCTTGAATTCCTTGGAAGTTGTTTCAGTCCCTGATGCACTCATTGAAGCTGATGCCAAAACCTTTAATCCGGTTGGGACATTCCAAGTCTCCTTGTGGCAATGGCAGGCCCTGCAGACTGTTTATAGGGTGAATATGGGTGGACCATTAATTAACCCACAGAATGATACGCTTGGGAGAACTTGGGTTCCTGATCAAGACTATCTTGTGAACAAGAATCTGGCCAAAACCATACAAAAGAATGGTGCTGCCAAGTATCTGCCAGGTGGGGCAACACCTGATATTGCTCCTAATTTTGTCTATGATACTGCTACTATGATGAATTCATCAGGTGATCCTAACAGCAATTTCAATGTGACCTGGAACTTCACAATTGATCCGGGATTTCAGTACCTTGTTCGGTGTCACTTCTGTGATATATTTAGTACTGGTCTTAACGAGTTATACTTTGATGTTTATATTGACTCTTGGCTTGTTTATAAGGATCTTGATGCTAGTACATTTTTATTCAACGCTCTGTCTGGTGCATTTTATATCGATTTTGTCACAGCAACAACTATCAGCAACCAACTTCATGTGAGTATTGGTCCCAGCAGCTTAGCTGATTACCCAAATGCATTGCTAAATGGGTTGGAGATCATGAAAATGAATAATTCCCTCGGAAGCCTCAGTGATGCTGCTTCTTTTCTTTCTGATTCAAGTTCCAAGAAGAATCTGGGCATGATAGTGGGCTTAATCATTGGCGCAACAGTTATTGCTTTGGTGTTGGCTGGAATTTTATTTATGTTCTATAGAAAAAGAAAATGGCTGGAACACCGACGCAATTCAAAGTCATGGATTCCTCTATCTATTAGTGGAGGACATTCTCACACTGTGGGCAGTAAATATTCAAATGGAACGACCAGTAGTGCAAACTCTATTTCCGGATATCGCATTTCTTTTGTGGCAGTTCAAGAGGCTACAAATAACTTTGATGAGAGTTGGGTTATTGGTATTGGTGGTTTTGGGAAAGTATATAAGGGAGTTTTAAATGATGGTACAAAAGTTGCTGTCAAACGGGGAAATCCACGCTCCCAACAGGGACTTGTGGAGTTCCAGACTGAAATTGAGATGCTATCCCAGTTCAGACATCGACATCTAGTTTCGTTGATTGGGTATTGTGATGAAAGAAATGAGATGATCTTAATTTATGAATATATGGAGAATGGGACTCTTAAGAGTCATCTCTATGGTTCAGGTCATCCAAGCTTGAGTTGGAAGCAAAGGCTTGAGATATGTATTGGAGCTGCTAGAGGGCTTCATTACCTTCATACTAGCTACGCTAAAGCTGTTATTCATCGTGATGTAAAGTCTGCAAATATCTTGCTTGATGAGAATTTCATGGCCAAAGTTGCTGATTTTGGGCTTTCAAAGAATGGACCTGAAATTGATCAAACCCATGTGAGTACAGCAGTGAAGGGGAGCTTTGGTTACCTTGATCCTGAATATTTCAGAAGGCAACAACTGACAGAGAAGTCAGATGTGTATTCGTTTGGGGTGGTTTTGTTTGAGGTTTTGTGTGCAAGACCTGTTATAGATCCAACCCTCCCAAGGGAAATGGTGAATTTAGCAGAATGGGCAATGAAGTGGCAGAAAAAAGGGCTGTTGGATCAAATAATAGACGCTGCACTTGTGGGGAAAATAAGGCCTGATTCACTTAGGAAGTTTGGGGAAACTGCCGAAAAATGCTTGGCAGACTTTGGAGTTGACAGACCTTCTATAGGAGATGTCTTATGGAATCTCGAGTATGCTCTTCAACTTCAAGAGGTAATTGCTCCAAGTGATCCTGATGACAATAGTACTAATATGATTGGTGAGCTATGTCCGCAAATCGACAATTTCAACCATGATGTTAGTCGCATGACTAATGCACAATTTGAAGCATCAGGTGTGGATGATCTCTCTGGGGTTTCAATGAGTAAGGTATTCTCTCAACTGGTGAAGTCTGAGGGGAGATAACTTGTTGGAGTCTTTCTCTGATTTCCTGCGCTAGTTTGTCCTCTCACCATGTAGAAAGCAAAATTTTCTTTATCTATAGAACTTGAATTTGCCAAGGCGAAACATTGTCTGGTAGAAGCAACATAGCATATTTGGAGATCAAAGCATGCCTTGCCTGATAGGTGTACAGACGAACAAAGGTGTATTGCTCTGTGTTCACTCTTTTGTCCGGTGGGGATAGTTTTTCAAGAGAGTTTTAGGCAATTGATATGAATCTTGCTTTCCATATATAGCTTGAATTAATCTTGTCTATTTATAGCTTTATAAATCAACTTGGTTTAACCAGAAATATTTCTATATTTGCTAATTTTTTGTCTGATTTTGAGTTGTCTTTTGTTTTCACCATCCATGCTTTGCTTACTCTTATCTATTTATGCTATATCGGGAAAATGATTGCCTGAATTCTAGATGAAAAATGAGATAAATATTTGGCCAATGTATGTTGTTTGATTGTTCCATATAATAGGTTGCTTATTTGTGATTGAAAAGGTCAATAAAGGTCAATCACAAACAAATTTAATTGTGATTGAAAAGAAAATACGAATATATAAACACAATAAATTTGATTGCCTAAATCTAAATGATATTAGCATTTTACATAATATTTTAAGAAAATAATAATAAAGGAAGAGGAATATGATCATTGTCGGTATGAAATTTAGAGAATAAGAGAAGATAGGAAAAAAATAAAAAGAAATTGAAAAGGCTAAGATCCATTTTGCCTATAGTTTTTATGTATTCTGTTTGTTGCAGCTCCTAATGCGGTGATATGTATTTTTTTATTTTTCAGAATTAGTGCACTCTATGGTAAAGTATGATGTCTACTATACAATAATATTTTTCAGCTATATGTTTTCTCAAAAAAGAACAAATTTTTTTCGCATATTATAAAACATTGAAAACTATATATGGTGATGATGATTATTATGAGGAATTTCTTTTGCAATCGTATTGTGAATTTTTTTTTTTGAAAAAAAAAATTAAAAAAAAAAAAGCCTTCAAGGACTGAGATGCATGATGCCGCAGGACAGTTTTATCTGCTGCCTGTGCAGGTGTGCTATTATTTCCAAAGTAATAACGACAAAAATCTATAAATTGATTTAAGAAATTACTACTATGATTAATAAATTATCAGTTCAGGAAAAATGTTAAGTTTTACAATGTCACAATTCTCAAGCATTAAATCTACATTGAATTATGTTTTATTTGTTTGTGTTTTAAGAGAGACGTTATGTTTATATTATATATATATAAAAAAAGATATTTTATTTCAACTTACTTAAAGTATTTGTATTCTAATTTATATTAAAAGTATAAATATTTTATATAAATTAGAACAAATTGAAATAAAAAGTATTAGAATGCGTAACATTTCTTTTAATTTAATTCCTTACTCATGTTAATTTTGTCTTCATAACAAACGCAGCTTTGATGTTATATATGGATTTAAGGGTGATAAACTCATTATTACTCATTTATTCATTCATATTCACCTATTTAAATAAGGGTATGGGTCATAAAAAATTGTTATATCATGGCTTTCCGTTCATATAACATTATAGATCAAGGTCTATTATACGTGTGAGAGACGGTGACAATTTTGTAAATAAATTAAACTAAACAGTTATCAAAACACGGTGACACTTTTGTAAATATTCATTTTTTGTCATCAGGTAAAAAGTTCATTAGTTTATTAAGAAATGTTTATTTGTTATAAACTAAAAATTCATTACGAATAAAGTATATGTTTATTAGTTAATTCTTGTTATATTAGTTAATTCTTGTTATAAAACTGAAAGTTTATTGCAAATAAAATAAATTTTTATTGATTTATTAATAAAAGTTCATTTGTTATAAAGCTGAATGTTCATTACGAATAATGTAACGGTTTATTAGTTTATTAAGAGATGTTCATTATAAATAAACTGAAGGTTTATTATAAATAAGCTGAAAATTCATTAGTTTATTGAGAAATATTCACAGTTATAAAGTTATAAAATTGAATGTTCAATATAAATAAAGTAAAAATTTATTAACTTATTAATAAATATCTATTTTTTATCCATCAAATCAAGTACATAAAAAAATAAAAATAAATATTTACTAATAAATTAATAAAATTTTTACTAATAAATTAATAAACATTTAGTTTATTTCGTAATGAATTTTTTTTAATAAATTAATTAACATTTACTTTATTTGTAATAATTTTTTTTTAATAAACTAATGAACCTTTATAATAAACTAACGAACATTTAGTTTATTCGTTATGAACAGTTTTTAATAAACCAATAAACTTTTACTTTATTCGTAATGAATAATTTTTAATGAACTAATAAATCTATATATTTACAATATTGTTACCGCTACTCACACTTACCAATTGAACCCTAATCCATAATGCATCATGGACCAGGGTTCAAGATATAATTTGCGGGTCATAAATGGTAGTTCAAATATAAAATGATCATAAATAGATCCAATCCATTTTGACTCACTAATACATGGGTGGGTTAAAATTGAATATGGGTACTTATTTAAACCTATATATAAATTAAAAAAAAAAACCCTAATCTTCTTTTACTCCAAACTTTTATTAAATTTCTTATTTTATAAAAACAACCGAATATAATAGTCATTTTTAGTTATTTTTTATATTTTTGCACAATTTTTTACTATTATTTTTTATACATTTTTATTAATAAATATATATTATATGATTTTGTAATCAATATATATTTATTACCGTTTTTTACTGTAAAAAATCATCAATTTTTACAATCAAAAATTTAATTTTTTCAAAAGTTTTCGATAGAATTTCTTTTTTAGAAAAATTAATAATTACACATTTAATATGTCAAATCCGTTTATTTGGGGCATCGGTAGATGCACACGAATCAAAACTGAATAAGTCAAGATGATAGAAAACCGAGCATATTATGTTCAAAACAGTGTCGACATGATCAAAATCTAAATGTGGATTCAAAGAAAATGAAGAATTAGCATATGGACTAAGCTATCAAGTAAAACCGATAAAAGTGGTAAAATCATAATTTTATGATTTTTGTTTCAATTCGCAAGTTGTGAGGTAAGAATACCGGGATGTAAGTCAAGTTAAAATAAGTATGTAAGTAAACTTTTATATCAAAATTTATTCGTTTAAAGTTCCAAATTGATGAAATATAATTCAGATTCTGGTTTTATGAAATAGAAAAAAAGGTAAAGAATGAAAAAAGATATTTGTCATAATTAAAAAATAAGTAAAATTAATTAATTATAATTTAAATTTATTAAAATTTAGTCAATTTAATAAAAATTAATTAATTTTTTACGATAAAATTTATTTTATTAATTTGCTTATAAATTTTTTAGAAAAAATGCTGAACATATTAGTCATTTTTTATTTGTTTACCTAAAAATTGTTAATATTATTTTTTCTAAATTATTTATTAATAAATGATATATTGTACGATTTTTCAATTAATTTATATTTATTATTAATTTTTTATTGTAAAAAAAGTATCATTTTTGTACAGTAAAAAATTATAAATTTTCACTGTAAAAAATAAATATTTCAAAAAAATGTTTTTAATAAAAATTTTTAAAAAGAATTATTAGTTACATATTTACACTATCACATCTGTTTATTTAAGGCATCAATCGACATACATGAATCTAGATTAAATAAGTCAAACCAACCGAAAACCAAGAGTGTTGTATTCAAGAAAGTGTAAATACGATCAAAGTCTAATTATAGATTCAAATAAAGTGAATAATTAATACGTGAACTTGTGACGTTAAGCTACCAAGTGAGATCGATAAAAGAAGCAAAATCGTAATTTTATGATTTTTAGTCCAATATGCGAGCTTTGAGTTGAGAACATCGAGATGTAGGGCATATTAAGACAAGTATACAAGTAAAATTTTACATTAAAATTCATCCATTTAAAGTTTCAAATTGGAGAAATAAAATCCAGGGCCCAATTATATAAAGAAAAAATGTCAGATTAAAAATGATATTTATTTAGATTAAATTTTAAATAATAATAATAAAAATAATAAGAAATTATTTGAAATATTTAATGACTAAAATATATTTCTAAAATATATTTAAATATTTAATAAGAAAAAGTCAAATTTTAAATAGGTTATATTATATGTATTATTTTTATATATTAAATGGATAAATGGG
The DNA here is from genome assembly GCA_949630135.1 of Balakata baccata. Classification (NCBI taxonomy): domain Eukaryota; kingdom Viridiplantae; phylum Streptophyta; class Magnoliopsida; order Malpighiales; family Euphorbiaceae; genus Balakata; species Balakata baccata. The sequence goes on along the minus strand of CATIWF010009202.1, from coordinate 6,933 downwards.
CAGGTTAGGGTTAAATAGGTATGGGTAGGGTACACAAAAATAAACCAAACCGAATTGATCCAATTCAATTTAATTCGAAAATGATGTTTTGGATGGTTTCACGAATAATTATAGTTTTGAAATTTTTATAAATTGTTTTTTTTTTTGGATTGAGAAAATATAAATCCATTAAAATCGAACCGAGCTGATAATATAACATCTCTTTTAATATATATATATATATATATATATATAATTTTCTAGGTTTCTAAGATTACAAACTTCTTAATTACATATACTTTTAAATATTTTTTTTATTCTTTATAAATATCTTAACTTTTAACTTTAGTACTTTTTAATAATGTAGTCTTCTTTACCGTAGTAGTTCATTGAAAATTTTTATTTGCATCATCTATTTTTTATATCAATAAAGTGAGTACTAACTAATTCTATTTATTTTTTAGATGTTTTTTATTTTTATTTGTTAATTCTTTTATTCGTTCTAATTACTTGAATTTTTCCACCTTGTGAACAAATTAACAAAAAGAGGAATAATTATCAATTGCAATTTAGTGACTTCATATTACATTTTAAAATAATGTTTTGTTGAATGTTTATGATGTTTTAATTTGTCAATTCATTTGTTTATCAAAATCAACCAAACCGATAAACCAAATCGAATCCAAATAGCATTGATTTGAATATTTTTAATAATGATTGGTTTGATTAAAAGTTGAAGTATTTAAAAATTGACTATATTGGTTTGATTATAGATTTTTAGTTTAAACCGATCAAACCGAACAATGAACACTCCTAGGTATGAGTACTCGTATACAATAATTAAATGAGTCATAAATGGATGGGAAGCAATTCAACTGATACCCACCTATTTGCCACCCCTAATATGAGTTAATTTTATTTATGATCACAAAACTTTGATTTATTATGATAAAATCACTTTTTTTTTAATCCAAAAAATCACTAAATTATGTTTTTATTTCACTAAAATTACTTTTGATCAGTTTTTAGATATGCACCAAAAAACTGACGTGACAGTTGATGTCACTGAAAATCTAAAATGGCAACTAACTTGCCTCAAAAATCTAACATATCATTAGAAACTGACAGTAAAAGATTAATTTTAGTAAAAAAAAAATACTTTAGTGATTTTTTGGAATAAAAAAATTGTGTTTTCGTTGTAATGAAAGTAAAATTCAGTAACTATAAGTGAAATTAACCGTGTTAGATATTCTCAAACAACTACATAGTTGTAATACCCTAAATATTTTTATGTGGGCAAAATTCTATAAAAACCCAAAACTTGTAAAAAACTGCAAACTTGCTTCAGGTATATAGAAGAATTCTTAGGGATTAAAGTGGTAAATATCATTTCTTCTTCCTCTCTCTTTTCTTTCTCTTCTTCTCTTCTCCTCTTCACACCACCACCTCCACTTCCGTTTACCACCCAAACAACCTCTAATCAATATAAAATTTGAACTAGAAGCAATTTTCAACCTCCTCATCACTCTAGTGATGTTAGTTTTTGAAAAAATCTAGCTAGGTTTGATGGAATGGCAAGACAAAGTTTGGGTGTTAGGGTTGCCCTCCTAATTCTCATACTTCTTGACTTTTTTTTTGTGATTTTGTCATTGAAAGTGGATTCAGAGGGTCCCAAAACCTTGGACTACACCTTTTAAGCTTTGAGCACCATCGTTTAAGGGTTGATCAGAGTATGATTCCTTCACTGCAACTACCGGAAAATCTTGTAGATCTAGATGCTTCCAGCCAATTTCAAACCACAAAACTTATACTTTTGGACTCCTCACATCCCAATGAAGTTGTTGGTACCTTCCGATTGACAGTTTACAGCCGTTGAAAATTTTTCGGTCACTGGAATCTGGCAACCCCTGACTAGATATTTTGGATAGAATCTTCGGCTTGTTAAATTAGGCCATCCGGTACCAACCACACCTTTTAGTCATATTTAGATGTTGGAATTTAACCATGCATATCAAATATACAAATGCAACGTAAAATTTAAATTTAAATCCCAATGGCGGAAATTGCCCTATGTAATTATGAATGATTAATCAAAACTTGGGTTTGAAGAAGATTACCTTTCATATCAGAGAATTCCCTCCTATTCACCTTACCGGGTTATTGCAAACCATAGTAGTCCTTTTGGATCACCTCTAACAGAAATCCACGCCAAAGTAGTGAAGAGGAAAACCCTAAGGGTATGGGTTTTGTACAATCCCTTGTGCTAATAAGAGAATATACAATGGAAGAGAAGGGAGAATGAATCTCTTTTGTTCTCTTTGTGTGCAGCCACTCTTTTGGTCAGAAAAAGGACTATTTATAGCCCTTGAGTGTTTAGGGTTCAGAACACTCATTCATAGAATTCCAGTCTTATCAGGTTTCCTTATCTGATGTTGGTCCTGCTCAGAACGTACTTGTCTTGGTCGGGATATGCCTAAAGTTGAGCTGTTTCTAGTTTTGACATCATATGTCCCGATCAAGACATAAATCCAGTAGCCAATCCTGACCACGAGCTGGACTTTTCCATCCATGACAAGGACAACATTCATCCTGCCCGGGAATGTTGTCTAGACTAGCCTTTTCTCTCTTCATTTTGGATACAATCCAAAAGCCCATTTTACTTCCTATACGCACCTTCAATGTGTGTGACCCATTATGTTCCCAATTATATTGGCCACTTAGATCAACACTTGATCTTGAGCAAGTCATGAGCGGTATCTAGCAATACATTATTACCCTTAATTGACTAAAAAGTCAGTGGTTTGACTATGAACCTTTCCATAGATAATTTCCGTGCAATTCATCCTTTCACCCTTACCATACCCCACTCGATTTAGAGCATGACCTAAGTGCTAACTCTCATTAGATTGACTATGTCACATTTAGTCCAATTGATGTTAGTACTTGTCACTGAGACTCATTACTCTTAAAGATATATCTTCGAAAACTTTCTTCGAGATAATCCTACTTTGGCCAAAGTTTCCTAAGTAATGATTCCGACAAGTGACTATGACTATACTCTCCTTCTAATAGGAGCGGTGAATCCTCTATTAACTATCCAACTACCTTCGAATACCTTAAGATGTATCTAATCACCACCCTATAAGCGACCTCTCCTTGAGGCAATAAGGAATGGAGTCAAAGCATAGGGATTAGTATCCAAGATAACCCTGAGCACCTCAAGTCCAAGAATATTTGTATCATTACTATAATGAAATTATCATTGATATATGTATAGAGAATCCATATGATAATTTCATAGCAGGTCTCCAATGTACTTGACTACTCTAGTAAGTATCTATATGTTAACTCAAACATCTCATGCTTACAGCTTATGAGAACACATGTGCTAGCCTATTCGGATCAATAATGTCTCATCTTATTGATTCTATGGCTAGGGATGGTTTAGATATAAATATAATTACACATGATAGGAACCTCACATTATGTTCTCATCATGATTTCCTTCATGCTATATTTTGTATCTAGGACTTTCATTAACTTATTTAAAATCTAATCAATTCATATAAATTAACATAAATATAATGAAAGATGCCTTTATTCATATAAATAAAATGTGTACATATAATGCTAAAGGTGATTGTCATTAGAGCACTTCTCTAACATTAGATAGTAAGATATGATTTTATTTGTGGAAGTTTAAGTATATTATCTAATTAATGTGATAGATTAATTTTATTGAGTAATATGATTAACTGCATAATTATGGGAATTTATTGGTGAATAGTTGTACATTATAATAGAATTATGATATGGTTAATAATAAAGTTGAATTATAGATAATTGAGTTGATTATACATGTTGGTTGGATATGTAATAATTTGGAGACTTGGATTATATTAGATTATGTTGAGCTTGTTGGGATTTCTCAAACATATCACATATATCTAACGCAATAGAAATCAAAAATTTCAACCCAAACATGAGGATCGTCTTATATAACTATGATTAATTATCCCTAAATAATGGTTTGAAAAAGATTACCTTAGGATCAGAGAACTTTGGACTTCAAAACTTCTTACCGGGTTATTGAAAACCACATCCTCTCTTTAATTACCTCTAATAGAAATCCAGATAAAGGATGCAAAGGAGAAAACCTAAAAGGCTATGGTTTTTGGATAATCTCTTGTACTAGCAAGAGAAGATGCAATTTGAGAGAGAGAGGTGAATGAACCTTTTTGTTCTATGGACATGTAGCTACCTTTAAAGTCAGAAAAAGGACTATTTATAGTCCTTGAACGATTAGGATTTGGAACAAAGAATCCTAATTAGATTAGGTTTCTATATCTGACGTCTTTTCCAATCGAGATATGCTCAAAATTGGGCAGTTTTTGGTTGTGACATCCCAGATCGAGACCTTATGTAAATCTAGTCTAGTGTGTTTTTCATATCGGGAGCTGGACTTTCCCACTCATGAAAGGGTCATTCGCGATAATGACACATGTCCTACTCAGGAAAATGACATTTCCGATCGAGATAGAGCTTGGACCCTGTTTTACTCTTTTACTTTTGGATCCAATCCAAAAGCCTACTTTACTTCCTTAGTTCACTATCAATGCGTGTGATCCATTAGGTTCCCAGTGTTAGAGATGTACTCTAAAGACAATTGCCTGAGACATTTAATGTACACATTAATAACGCCATTTTTTCATTATATTAGTATTCATTTGCATATGAATTGATAGAGATCTTAAACTAATTAATAGAAGTCCTTGATACATAACATAGCATGAAGGAAATCATGATGAGATTCCTATCGTGTGTAGTTATATTAGTATCTAGATTATCAATAGTCATAGGATCAACAGACATTGTTGATCTAGTAGACTAGCACATGCTATACTCCTTGATTGGATCAAGGAGTAGATCTCATAAGCTGTAAACATGAGATGTTTAGAGTTAAAATATGGATGCTTGCTAAGAGTAGTCAAGTACACTAGATGACCTGCCATAAGATGATCATACAGATTATCTTTTCAAATGTCAATGATAATCTCATCATAACAATGGTGCAAGTATCCTTAGACCTGAGGTACTCAATGATATCTTGGATATTGATTTTGTGCTTTGACTCCATTCCTTGTTGCCTCATAGAGGTCGTTCATAAGATGGTGATTGAGTATAGCTTGAGGTATTCAAAGGTAATTGGGTAGCCAATAGAGGATTCACCGCACCTGATAGAGGGAGTATATACCCATGGCCTCTTGTTGAGATCATTACTTGAGAATCTATTGTCGGAGTGGAAATGTCATGAGGATGGTCTTCAATGACATGTCAAATAGAATAATAAGTCTCAATGATAATATCTAACATCACTTGGGCTAGGTGTGACGTAGTCAGTATAGCGAGAGCTGACACATAATCCATGCTCTGAATCGTGTGGGGTATAAGATGGTGAAAGGATGAATTGCACCGATATTATCTATGGAACGGTTTGTAGTCAAACCACTGATTTTCTAGTCAATTGAAGGTCATGTTGTGTTGCTAGATACCACTCATAACTTGCTTGATATCAAATGTTAATTCGAGTGACCAACATAATTGGGAATCTAATGGGTCACACATTTTGAAAGTATGAAGAGGAACAAAATGGTATTGGATAGGATCGAAAAATATGAGAGAATTATTTAGGATTGGACCGTGATGGAAACGCAAAAAAATTTGTTTGGGGGGGGGGGGTCACTAGCGTATATGGGTCCACAAGCTGGTAGCTCATTAGCGCGCAACAGCGAGTGCCAAGTGCATGAAATTTGGCCAAATTTCAGTTTTGATCCCTAATTGCTATTTTGGCTTTTTGGTCTATTTAGGCAATCCTAGAGTGTTTAGAAAACACCTATAAAAATGATTTTTTACTAGAAAAAACTCTAGCCTCCTTAGAAAAATTAAGAGTTAATTTTCTAAATAATTCTCTCGAAAGAATAATTATTTTGTTGGAACAAAATAATTATTGAAGGCCATCCCCTATGAGGTTTCCTCCTTTTGGCTTCGTGTGGATTACCATGGGTTTGCTATGTTATGGTTTGCGATAATCCAAAAAGAAGAGGAGGTGGAAAAATTCAAGAATACAAAAGGTAAAATTTTCAAGCCTTTATTTTGGTTAAATTAATTTTGATGACACAAGTTGTATTATTAGTTCAAATTTTGATTTTTTTAATTTTCCACTGCGTTTTTTGTATGAGATATATCTCTAAAATTGAACATTGGTATCAGAGCCCCCTTATAGTCATCAAGATTAATTTTGATTGAAGATGTAATGGGATTGCTTAATTTTGGCAATTTTGGTTCCATGGAATTGAAAATTTAATTTTAATTTGTAAAATTCATTTCAATTACTTTTCTCACTATAATATGATTATGAGATTATTATGATAATTGAAAAATGGTTAGAACGAGATTCAAATAATTGATTTCGGATTTATTGTAAAAATTACCTAAAACTAGGTTTTTATAGTGTTGTTGTTTGATTTATTTGATTGAGTTGTTCATAATATTTTTGTAATTTGATTATTAAAATATTATTTGGATATGTTAAAAATATGCTTAAGCCTTTGAAAGTGCCAAGGAATTAATTAAAATCATTTTAATTAATTTTACAAACAAATTACAAAACTATTGCTGTTTTAGAACACCCAGCGGGGCTATTGTAACATTCTCGACCATCCATACATGCATTATCACATGCATTTTATTTGGACATATTTATTTTATAAATGTCTGTCACACGAAACACATGCATATGTAGGGATTTTAGCGTGAACGTATTCACGAGATAAACTTGACACGGGTCGGTTTATCGCAATAGGATCAAGTCGTACGTGTCTAGCTATAATTTAAATATGGACACAAGATATTGAAAATGAAATTAAATAAATGATTATATTTGAAATAAAGGAA
>CATIWF010009175.1:0-34070 GCA_949630135.1 Balakata baccata | reverse complement strand
TGTATGCTTACAAATGAGGTGCCAAGAGGTATTTATAGGCCCCCACCTCCTCAATGGACGGCTAGGATCAATTTGATCCAACGGTCCTTATCTTGTATCTAGAATCTTCTATATTCTTCTATACTTTACAAGAATTACATACATATGTCTACCAAGTTCTAGAATTATCTACAAGTGTGTAGAATAACCTACACAACTCTAGAATATGGTGGAGAAGTCTAGAGAATTTCATTGAACCTCCGCGGTGCATGACATAATGCATGAGAATATGTCTCTTCCCTTTTAGGAATTCATGGCTTCCCAAGGAATTATTCACCAATCTTCTTGTGTATATACTCCTCAACAAAATGGTGTAGCTGAACAAAAGAATCGACACCTCATTGAAACGACCAGAACCATGCTCATTTGTCATAATGTTCCACTTCATTTCTAGGGGGATGCTGTTTTAACAGCATGTTATCTAATCAATCGAATGCCTTCCTCAGTTTTGCAAAACTAGAGTCCTCATTCTATTTTGTTCCTAGGTCAACCCTCTTACCCTCTCTCTACTCATATGACTCAGTCTCAAGGAAATGGGATTCTTCCTTTACCATCTGCCCAAGATTAGGGATCCAATTCAGTTACATTGACTGGGGCTGATTATGCTGAATATTTGCAGTATCAATCATCGAAACAGCAGTCATCTTCTTCCATGGTTTATGTTGCTCAACTAGGTAATTCATTTGCTTGCCTAACACAATCTTCATCAAGTGGATCTTGGATCTTTGATTCCGATGTTTCCGATCATATTTCTAGTAACAAAAACCTTTTCTCTACTCTCCACTCTCCATCTATTTCCTCTACAGTCACCTTGGCTAATGGATCACAAACTTTGATTAAAGGGGTAGGAGAAAGTAAATCTCTCTCTTCTATTCCATTAGTATCCGTCTTATATGCTCCAGAATGTTGCCACAATTTGATCTCCATTAGTAAACTTTCTAAACAGCTTAACTGTAGAGTGATATTTGACACAAAATATGTTTTTGTGTAGGACCGGAATACGGGGAAGATGATCGGCGAACATGTTAAAAGAGACTGGAAAACCGAGACTGCCTTTGATGTCAAAGTCGAAGATGAAGTCGAAACAGAGAACATATGATACCACCTGAAGCAAAATAACTGGGCGACCTTACTGGAGGAGCGCGGTCAAAAATGGTGGTCAGAATTTGGCTCATGCGCTGGCCCGTGCAGGACCAGCGAAGAGCTGTGTCGGCGCGTGTAGACACTCGCACAAGCTGTTGGCGACGGAATTCCTTCGGTTGGCTGATTAGAAACCAGTGCTTCTACCAAAGGTGGTTGTGAGACAAGAAGATGCTTGGACAGAAATGGGTCTGTGAACAATAACAAGACAGAGAGGAAGAATACCAGTGGTAACCCTAAGGCTCTAATACCATGAGAAAGAAGAGAGAAAAGAAGAAAAGAATAAAGTCTGAATTTCTCAACTTGATTATTCTCTCAAGCTAATGGGTATATATGCTAAATTGGAGGATACAAAATAGAAATGAAAATCATATACAAAATAGGAAGAAAAAACAAACACTTACAGCTAATATATATACAGATTTTTAGCCTAGAATCATGCCTATAATTTCTAATTTCTGATTTCTGAGATATAATATCTCAACACAATCCAAATCAATATACCATTATACCATTCTTTTTCTAATTTCTAGTAAGGCAAAAACTTGAAAATTGATGTTAATTAAAATTTGGAAGAACTTCAGATATTTTAAAGGACCAATAATATGTAGAACTTGAGACTTGAGAGAAAGTTGTACACGTTAAACAAGACAAAATATTCACAGCAATACAATAAGCAATGCAATATGAAGACTCGAAAAGATGCAGAGATAAGTAACTGTCTATTTCTTATGCAGAGAAACAGAAATTTTATGTATCTAAATAATGGAATAACAAACTAGCATAAGAAACTAATAATGTGCCAACCCAATAAGTGGACAGTCGGATTTATGTGGCAATACCAAGGGGCAGCTTACTGGTTTTAACATTATACTTTTGAGGTTCCAAATTGAAATGCCATTGATGATGGAAGTGGAAACTTGGAGGGACCTTTGATGTTTTATAGGATGGAGAAACTAAATATGTTCTGTAACTGAAGGCAAAAGTGCCAAAACATTATCAAAAATGAATTAGCTGATGATGACACAGGTACATTGTAGGAAATGAAGCCCAAACAGGTATGATGAGAATTCGTAGTTAAAATATGAACTCCAAAAAAATCTTACAGTATCAAGAAATAAAGGATCTTCATCCAAGAAAATATTGTTGGTGCTCTTATAAAATTCAAAATCCCATTTTTCGCCACTTTCATGACGTCCACTGGTAATCCAATCAACGATTACCAAACTTGAGTCTGAAAGCACTCTGAAAACTTGCTTCTGAGAGTATCTTGCAGTTGAAAAACATGTCACAGGATCTGGAATGACAGCCAAAAGGGAATCATTGCCAATTCTTGCCTACTGCATGAAATTAAATTAGTCACCCTGAAATAATCCATAAACCAATAGCTATAAAGCAATAAAGTTTCATCTAAAGTTTATTGCAGCAATCAATAGACAAGATCTAATTTGACCCCAAACTGAAACTCGGACAACTTATAATTCCCTTTTTTTAACAAAATGAGTTTATAATGGATCCACCATAACCAAATACGAACACTAAAATTGGACTTAGTGCAAGCAAATAGGAAATTAAGTAAACCTTCAGCCACCAGAATATCTTGAATTCAATTGCAAAGCATGACTATAATTACTAACAAAATAAAGAAGAAAGAAACATTGCTGGAGGCACAATATTACATCATTTGATCAAAACACGACATAATCACAAATTGGCTTCGAAGATGATAATTTATAATTTTGATGGTTTTTCAATCTCAGAGATTCTGTTACCTCTAGAATCTGTTCAGAACATTTGGACCCCAAAGACTTGTACACCTAAAAGTAAGATTTCAAAAGAATTAATTCAATAAATTAATTAATTTTAAAGAAAAAACAAGGCAAGCAAAGAATTTGAAATAAACCATTTTTCTAGCAACAAGAGACAACCTTGGTAGAAGCTTGAGTTGTTAGGACAGCAGTGCATCCATGTCCAATAATAAATTCACATGATATAGAGTCTCCCTACATAGAACAGTAAGAAACGAATCAAAGAAAAACAAATAGGAACAATGAAGCAAGAGAAAGAGCAGAGAGCGTACAGAGACAACGCCACCACCATAGGTGAGGCTGTAAATCCAAACAGAATCGATTTTGGAAGGACCCACCTGAAAATGACAAATTCTATCAACAAAGCAATAAGAGTTGAGATCAGTGAAAGTGAAATAATAATAATTAAAAAGAGAAAGAGAAAATAAGACCTTAGTGGGAATGATGAATTTGAGAGGATACTTTGAGAAGGATTTTGTTACTGTTGATTTTCCTCCAACTTTCTCCACTGTTACCTTTCCCGTTTCCATCTCTTTTTCTGTAGAGTGTAGATGGCTTTGAAGTACACACTAGGTATAATCAATCAACTACCGTTTCCATCTCTTTACTGTTGATTTTCCTTTTCATTACCCCTGTCCAAAGAAAGTTTCGGTTTTTTTGTTTTTTAAAAGATAAAATCTGAGGTGGGCGTTAATTGTTCATTTGCGTAAATTAGGAATGTATTTATTAGATTGAAAAATTTTTAAATCTATACATTTTATAAAATATATGAATTATAAAATTTATAAATTTTAAAAAGTTTTATTATTTGGTTTAGCTATAAAATTTATAAATTGATAATATAATTATTATTTTATTTATGTTTAGTTTAATGACCATAATTTATAGATTATTTTCAATTTTATCATTTATTAAATATTAATAATTTATTATTAATTAAGCATATATAATCAATTCTACTGTATATTTAAAAATTTTAAAAATAAATTTGGCTTGTTAAGAGTTGAAAAATAAGAAAAAAAATAAAGTTATTATATGCTATAATGTTTAATTACATTGATATAAAATATTTTTTTATTAATAATTTAATACATATTAACACCATAATAATAATAATAAAGCAATTAGTTGACACTAAAAGAAAAATAATTTTTATTTTTTAGAATTAATGAAGTTTTGGAATATTATTATTTATTAGGAACAATTTTGGAATAAAAAAATTTGGCAACAATATTTTATTGTTCAAAATCCTCCCATTTAAGAGGAAAATCCTCCCATTTAAGAGGTGAAAAATTAAATTTTTCAAAAATAAAAGATTTTGGTAGATATTAAATTCCATGAATTTTGACATTTTTTAAGTTGTCAAACGATGGATTTATCATAAATCAATAAATTATTCAAAATTTCTCATTTGAAATCTCTTAATTTAAATATAGCCTTAAAAAAATAGGGAACTTTTTAAAAATGCCAAAAAAAATCCAAAATATTAGGATAGTACTTTCACTTAAAATTTTTTCAAAACTACTAGAAACATCTAAAAAATATTATAAAAATACCAAAACTCAAAAAGTTACTCCAAATATATCAAAAAGTACACATTTTATATATCTCCGGGATAATAACTTATTTCAATATCATTAGAAATACATTATGTATATCTTGATTCAGTTTATCTTTGGAATAACTTGAGTATATATTGGAAATACTTTGAGAATTTATTAGAAATTCCTTTGGTATACCTTATGAATTCTTAAAAATATTTCGGGCATACCTTATAAATATTTTGGATATATGGAATTCTTTAAATATACTTTGAGCATTCATTGATAATATATTGGTTATACCTTAGAAATTCTTTAAAAATTTATTGAGTATACATTGATCATTCCTTGAGAACAACTTATGTATGCCTTAGTAATTTTTTAGGAATTCATTAAGAATACTTTAAGTTTACTTTGGAAGTTTTTTGGAAATATATTGTATAACACATTCCCATGCTACAGTCTATTCATACAACACAAGAAAATGCTACTTAACTATGTCCTATTAAACTCATTAATTTAGGTCCAAATTAAATTTTTTCTAATTTTACTTAACTTAATCATAATAAGCATGCATATCGTATCATATAACTTATTACTAGTTCCAAACCATAATTAAAAATAACTTGTTACTAAGTTTCTAGGCTAAAACCCCAACTTTATTACATTCTTACGAAAAAATCAAATAAATAATTAATCAAAAAAAATTTATTTAATAATTGTCCAGCTACCTCAAATGAATGAATATAAATAAAAATGTGCATGAGTATACTCGAATTTCTCTGATAGGCTTGTATTTTCTTCTCGTAAACTCTGCTACTTAATGGCTCCAACCTACTTGCAAAAAACACACATTAAGTTACTGAAAGTTTAGTGGTACATGTAATATACCCATATAACAAGGCATTCAATCATTACTCACAAGTATACTCGTACAAACTTTAGTCCTTTTATTATCATGATCATTCAAATCATATTATATTAATAACAAGATTGCGTACCTAGTATGTGGAAACCATAATTGTATAACCATACTGAGCTTATAACATTTCATACTTACCATTTACTTGACATAAAAACCATCTAGATATGAGTTGTAAATATGAGCGCTTTGATAATCTCGAGCCATCTTATTTACATGTTTATGAGAACTCATTCAAGTTCTCATGTCAAGTGCGCTCACATAAGTTTGGAGCAACTTGATAGGTCAAGTGTGCTCATATGAGCTTGGGTCAATTTGACTGAAAAAGTAAATGTTTGCTAGCAATAAGAACAAAGGCGCTCTCAAAAGCTTGGGCCACCTTGCCCAAAATATATGGAAAAAAGATTATGGTACCATAAAAACACAAAATGACATTCCATCTATCCTAACACTAGTTCTAGTGCGAATAGTGAACATTTTAATTCTTTTCAATTTCTTACCATTTTGTAGCATGTTTTTCTTGTGTTATAACATTCATATCATGTCATTATCAATTACCGAACCCATATACATTTATCATATCAACATTTTACCTTTTATTGTTATCAACACAAATATCATATCATCCGCATGTAAACTTATACACATGCATTTCGCAAGGATAATCATGTTATTTCCACAATCCATATATTTCACATGATTTATATCACTTACAATTTACCACATATCAAATGTAACATATACATCAAATATAGCCATAACTATGCTTATTCATAATAGACATATAAGTTTTTAGCATACATAAGAGCATGAATGACCACATCATATATTCCACAATAATCATCGCCTAATCCTTTGTCATGAAATAACATCTAAGTCTTGGATCATATCCTGTAATATTTCATCATGTACTTTAATATTATCCTTGAATGTTTTCAAGTTCATCAATAATCGTATACATAGACGCTAGACATATATGCATTTCCCATACGGGAATTTCATGCTTTTATTCATGTCAAACTTAAATATTTAAATATGGATCATATTTATGTATCTCACCTTAAAATTCTTAGACTTAATATAAAAAAAAAAAAATCATATATGACATATATCTCATCTTTTACTTGAAAAATGACCTCAAAATAATCATATAGCATAAAATATATCCATAATGCGCGCGCGCATATATATATATAATATAACATAAAATATTTAAATAAAAAAATTTAAAATATAATATGTATGAGCAGCACGAGGCATGCCACCGTAGAGTTGCCAAAATACTTTTTAGTCCTCCAAATTTCTTTTTTGACTTTTTTTACTGATGTCTCGATTTTTCTTAGTTTTCTTTAATTCCAATCCAAATTTTCAGTGTTATTAAACCATAAATTCATGCAAAGGATTATTCTAACAATTAGTTTCTAGTAATTCAACAGCATGTAGATAGATTAAAATTATTTCTAATATCCTTAATTAATTTTAGTCTCAAAATTTATCATCATAGAACTAATTAATTATGCCAAAATAACACAGTAATATTATTTATTATTTATCATCAGTCGTATATAATAAATATGGCAAATACTAAAAATTCATGGACTGATAGCCACATCACAGCCTCAAATTTTCAGTTCTTTAATCCATAAATTTTCAAACTTTATTCTAACAATTAAATTCCAGTAATCAGCAACACAAAGACAATTACTATACTCTATATTAAATTTCCAAATTTTAGCAATTATCAAGCTAATAAATCAACCAATTTCATGCTAATAAATCACATTATTAATTTACAACCTTAATCAACGCATCGTTCTATTAGTCATCAAAATAATATCTTACAATAATTAAATCTCATGGTATTCAATCATAAACCAAACAAATTTTCAAAGATTCAAACACACAAAAATCAAGGCAAATTTAAATTATTATATGTACATACCTTAATTTTTGAAACCTTAATTGTCCTTAATGCTCACCCACGGTACGGTCTGGTGATCATCTCTACCAATATTATCACCTAATACGAAGAATAAAACCTACAGATTTAAACTTTGACTAAAAAAAATTTCATTTTAATAATTACAGTTATAAAGTCAAAAACTCAGAATATATGAATAGTAGAGTTAGAAAAAGTATATTTACTGTGAATAAAAGTAAAGGGATTGATAGACTGCCAAAATAAAATTTACTGAGCCGAAATCTCATTGGTGGAAGCAGCAAAAGAGACTATTAAAACTGTAATGTGGGTAACGACAAAGAGAGGAGAAAAGGGATTATAGGATGTTATGTCTCTAGATATATGTGACTTGGAGTATTTATAGGAAACAAATATAAAACATTGTGTTTAAGAAGAAAGAATCAAATTTCAAAAGTTAGCACAAAAAAATCTAGGCGGGCCTTCTATTTCTGATTCTAACGTTTTTTTTTCTTTCTTTTTCAATTTAACTTTTTTTTCCTTTTTTTTTTTTTTTTTACTTTAACCTTTATATATATATATATATATATATATATATATATAATATTATAATATTATTTTTATTTATTTTATTCTTTCTTCTATCAACCATTAACTTTCTAATAATTTCGATTTCAACCCAACTTAATTTATTATTATTATTTTAATTATTTAACTTAATAATTATTTCATTCTAAACTTGATTTAAATTCTTCTCATTTCCTTGTATATCTATTTATTCGTGCTAATTCCTAAGTCCTAAATAATAGGCATTACTGATGTGTCAAATTTAATACTTACAAGTGTACGAACTACTATAGAATGACAAATTCAGTCCCGATGTCAATCTCTTAAAGAACTATTCGACTTAAATTTTAAATTAATTAAAATTACCAATAATACAATAAAATAAATTCCTAAACATTCTAACCAAGTTTTAAGATTTGATTAATTAAACTAAAAACTGAAATTAAATTAAAAGCAATAAAATGATTGAATTAAAACCAATGGAGATAAGCAAGTACTTAGCTTTGCATCTCCTCCTCCAAATTAATTAAGCCCAAATGAATCCAGATTTAATAGATCTCGCTTTCAATTACCAGTTAATCACTTTCATGACTTAACTAATGTCTAGTCCAATTTTTAGGCTAATTACAGATGATTTGCCTAATAATTAAACCCTAAGATTTTTACTTCCAATATAATAATTGTTGATCAAGCAAATATTAAATATAGAAATTAATTAAGTACAATTGAAATTGGAAAGTAATCCAAAATTCATTTTACAAAATATTTGAGGTTCAATACAAAATTGAGTTCTGCTAGCTAATAACCCAGAATAATTTAGCCTAGTATTACTGAATTAATGGTCATGATTACAATAACATCTAAACTAAACATTACAAATAAAAACATAGCAAATTAAAGGAACATTCCTAGGAAAGCCGAATCTTCAATCCAAAAATTGATACGAGTCGTTTAATCTCTAGTTGAATCTCTAAGCAATCCTCACAAATTAATCCTAGACTTCTGAATTGAAGAACAGTAGAAATCCCCCAATGGTGTGAAAGAACCGGTAAAGAAAAAGTATAAAAAAAAAACCGAAGAAAAAAATCCTAAATCTACAAGCTCATTTAAATAATACTTCAGAGTCCAAATTCAAATCTAATTCCCCTCATAATATTTTTTTCCAAATTAAAGTAATATTCCCCCAATTAACTAACCAATCAGAGCTAGGCATATCACAATTTTCGCACCAAATTAGGAATCCGAATTAGAATTGGACTCTAACTTCGCAAATATCACGAGCATGTACAATGATCGCATGTGCGTAGTTGAATTAGGCAGTAAAAACGCTACACTCACAATAAGGGACACAAGTCATGCACAACAGCTTGAAAGGCCAAATCGATACAAATATGCAAATCCACACGAGTCGTGCATAGTAGTTTCACTTAGATCAATGAATACGAACGTGCAAAACACCACTAACGTGTAGATGGTTACTTATAAAATCATCGTGGGTGCATAATCATCTACGCAGGTGCGTAGTTGGCTAAGGCACAAAAGTCATGTAGGCGTGTTGTTCAACTTAAACATACTTTTGGCAAATTTCAACCCTCTAAGTTGCAAAATCTTCACAATTCATCCATTCTTTACCAGTAACCTACATACAAAGAAATAACATACTAAGTATCTAAAAATACACTAAAATTCTACAATTAACGACCCAAAACACATGATAAAAATATAACATAAAATAACTCATCAATTACATCTTGGTGTATCTTAGTTGAATTGCTCAGATTTTCAAAAAAAAAAAAAGGAAAAAGAAAAATAGATGACTTTAATCCTTAATTTAGTTAAAATAAAATAAAACAAAAAATTAAATTTACCTAAATTTTCTAAATAACAAAAAAACTCAATTGGTACAAAAATTAAAGAATCAATGTTTGTCCAATCCTTTATCCTCTGACATTTCACTCAATTTAATTATTCCAATTTCTTGCATTCAAAGAGAAACACTTTCCCCCACTGCTAAGTTTTTCACCACCATCATGCAAAAACTTCTCAGACGCTAATTCAAGATTTGAACAAGTAGCCACAACATTAAGTAACAATTTAGGCACTCCCTTCTTGACCACCTTCTTTGTACTCTAGTTCAAAAAATCTTCTTCATCCCATTCCGACCAATTTAGTGTTTTTCCTTTTGTAATTCTCTCTATTGTTTGTTTTTCTTCTTCCTCCTCGACATTCCCTTCCTACTTTCTCTTTTCTATATCCAAATCTTTTATCTAGTGATATAAATTTTCATTTTACAAACATAAAATGGCTGTTGCTCTATGACATTTTTTTGCGGCTCCTCCAAGCTTGGTGGCTATAACGACAGCTGAGGGGGCAGTGCCAGTAGCGCTCGGTCTTCTTTCCCTCCCTCACGGTCTTCTTTCCTTCCCTCATGATCTCTAATCCTCATACCCGGTTCATTCGAACCCCTACCTCATTGTTCACCATTGAAATTTTTGTTATGTGATTTGAAATTCTTGTATTTGTCACAGGGTGAGTGATTTTTCAAGAAAGGGATTTGGAGGATTGACTAATGGAGAAGAAACAAAAGAAATATTTTTTTTTTTGAAAATGACTTTAGTAAATTGAAAAGAGATATTGGTGAAAATGGAAAAAAAAATATTGCATACAATTTTGTAAATAAAATGATAAGTGCAGGTGTTTGGTGAAATTTTCCAAAAAAAAAAAAGAATGTATACAATTTGGTTCAATTTGCAAAATTAAAGAATTTTATAGAGGAAATTTCACCAAACACATTTTTAACTTTTCTTTCAAAAATAGAAGCAAAATTTTCCTTTTTCTTTTTTGCCAAAAACTTTTCAATTTTATCGAATAACTTTTCAAATAAAATATTCTTCAATTATCTTTGTTGCTCATAGCCAAAGTATCATCCTCGATGTACATTCTAACTACATGATTGTAAGTATACCTTGATCATCCTTGCTTGGGAATTCTTTGTTGCTCATAGCCAATTCCTTGTATTTTGATCAGGCTCATACATAACTCAAACAAGAGTTTTTCTCACTAGGCTCACTCTTCCTAAGTGTTTAAGGTTAACACTCGAATCTTTCTTACAAAGGAGATGAGAAATAAAATTGCAAGAGTTTTGACATACTTAAAATTAAGCTCTTATGTTCTAAGGCCTTTTGAAAGGAGTCTAATTGACTTGAAACTTTGTACACTATGAAAACAATACTAGATAAAGTTATTAGTAACATTTAATTTGGTTGTCAAGATCAAAATAATGACCAATCAGTCTAAGGTCAACACCAAGGTATACTCAATGAATTCCCAATGTATACCTAAAGAATTCCTAAGGAATTCCTAAGTTATTCTCTAGGTAAACCTAAGTATTCCCAATATATATTGAACCAAGGTATACCTAAGATATTCTTAAGAATATTGAACCAAATTATTGTAACGGCCATAAGTAGGGCTTAGTAGTAATAAAATATTTGCGGCATGTTAGGAGTCTGAGAGTGTGATTAATGGTGATACAAATGAGTTATAAGATGAATAAAAGGTATTTTAATGATGTATCAGAAGTATTTTGGGGTTTACATTAGGTATATGAGGGGTATAGAGTTGGACTTGGGTCTTGGTCTTCGAAAGGGGTTGAAAAAATGAAGAAACATAAGGAATTAAAGGTTTCCAACTCATATGAGGATATGTTACCCGACGTCTATATGAAAATGTGGAAAATTCAAAAACTTTTAAAATAATATGGTGTATTATGGCCATGATATCTAACTTTAAATCCTTTCATAAACCTATTCAAGATTTCATAACATATATATATACTTATAATCAAACTATGGAGTTTACAGAAATGTGTTTACAAGAGTACTTAGCCTATGAAAGAGCCATAAAATACAAAATCTCAAATGTTAAAATGTAATTTAACATGTAGAAAATGCGAAGACTTCATAAAGGTCACTATATGACTAGTACCCCAGTAGCTTTTATGCAGACTCTAAATTATGGGCTCTTTGTCTTCTGTGGCTCTCTTGACTAGTCTTTTCACCTACGAGAGAGACATCAAGCACTCCCACACTATGCAACACTTAGTGGTATACATAGATACAATAATCGAAAAATGCATGGACATACACATTATCGTAGATTAAATCATTATCCTCATAGCAATAATAATCCCATTGCCAACCATTAACAATATCATAAGATTTCCATATTGATTACATCATAGTCACACTTTATCGGTTATGCATTAACTACTTAGGGTATTGGCATTTTCCCTAGTATCTAGTAAAACCATGAACCCTTCGGGTATTGTGTTATGATTCTTTAAGCATAAACCTTATGGGTATTGTGCTTTAAGATTGATAGGGAATTATGGTACTGTTCAACCCTAGGAGGCATATCACACAATTCATTCCAAGTCTTTCATGATTTTCAAGATCACATAACACATATCACAAGCAATATCTAATGTTTGGTCAAGCACCCATCTTGTCTATAATACTCAAATACCATGTTTCCATGGCTATTAATCAATTTATCAAACATCAATTGTCATTCTCAGCCATCTAATCACATAGATTCAATCATTCATTAATTAGCCTCCATTTATGATCCCAATTAACATATCTCACCTTTCAATCTCAATTAATACTTACTTTAGCATTTATTGTTCAATCATAAATCTCATTTAATTCATGCATTTACAACATTTCATTAATTTGCAATTCATGCGTGTGAGTCACAATCATGCCATAAATGTTAGAGTATTAATGTATACAAACCTCAACTCTCCACTAACTTGTTCCTTAGCAAAAACAAACCCCTCCACCTCCTAAGTGGTTGCCTCAAGGGTCTTGAGGAGCTCCTAACACAAATAGTACTCATTAATACATTACTTTACAAAAAAACCATAAATCAAAGCTATAAACTCTAAGTTATATGGTTCCAATCCAAGATACGTTTCAAAATTAGGTCAAGGGTTCATTATTCATGGATTACCCTTTTATTAACAAGACCCCACTCTATATACCCTATTTCTTCCATAGACCCTTAAACATTAGTAGATTTTTGAGTTTTCAAGAAAATAGGAAAAAATCAAACGAAAATCAAAGGGTTTAGATGTTTCAAGGGTGTAGAAAACTTACCAAGTCCCATTGGTTACTCCTAAGGCTAGATTCGGTGGTGGGTCTCTTTGATCTCCCATTTTCTTTGTACAATCTCTTTTCTTTCTCCTTAATCCATACTCAAAAGATGATTTCTTCACTTTGATGAAGCTGATCTCAAGTGTTTTGGGTGAATTTATGAGTAGGTTAGTGTTTAGAGAGGAAGAAAAGATGATTCTAAGGTTTTTCTCATGTGGAGGAACAACTAAAATGAGTTAGGATCGAAAATGGGGAACACATAGGTATTTATACTCAAGTTTGACAAAAATACCGATACAGATTATGGCCCTATGCATGGGTTGTACATAGTGCCCTAGTACTTATAACCGCCACAGTTGTGACCTTGTGCAAGGGTCACGCATAGTGCTTCATCTTCCATAACTGCCCTGGTCGTGCATAATGCTTCAACTTCCATAATTGCCATGGTCGTCGCCTTGTGCACTGGTCATGCATAGTACTACAACTCTTCCAGGGCCATTTTATAGGCGCAATAATTCTCAAGGTGAACATAAGGTATTCCCAAGGTATACTTAACTAAGGTATACCCAAGGTACTCTTAATAATATTAGACCATGGTATTCTAACGCCCATAAGTAGGGCTTAGTAGTGATAAAATATATATGGCATGTTAAGAGTATAAGAGTGTGATTAATGGTGATATAAATGTGTTATAAGATGAATAAAAGGCATTTTAATGATATATCAGAAGTATTTTAGGGTTTACATGGGGTATATGAGGGGTATAGGGTTAGACTTGGGGTCTCAAGCTTTGAAAAGGGTTGAAAGAAACATGAAAAATTAAAGGTGTCACGAACATGAGAAAATGTGTCACAGCTGTAAACATTGTGTTTATGGCTTTTTAGACAACTTATGTCACGGCTAGGCATTAAAAAGTGTCATGACCATGAACCAACCCGTGAAGGGTCTAGTATAAATGGGTTTCAACTCTATTTTCTTCATTTTAATTGAGCCTCCAAAGCCCCAAAGCCCTAAACACGCCCTAATCCTCTGAAATTCATCTCCCACATGCTTGTTTAAGGCTTCTAAGCCTCTAAACACAAGATCAAGATTTGAATATGGATTTGAGAGATTTACCAAGGAAGAAAGAGTTAATGAGAGAAAGCTTGGAACTTGAGGGAGCCTAAGGTCTCCAATAAAGTCAACCTCATTTTCTACCTTCTAAGGATAAGAAAACACATATCCTCATCTCTTTTATTTGATTCATGGTTGTTTGATGTGGTTTACCTAATATGGTATTTACCAACTTGAATATGGGTTTGTTGGAGAGGGGGTAACTTGTTTTTGATATGGATTGGGTAGTAAAAGACCTAACTTGAGTAATTTTGAGTTGGATTTTACATCTCCCTAACTTTGTGTAACTGTAGATGTTGATATATGACTTAAGTTAATGAGAAATAGTTACAATTATGTATAGGAGATGCCTTTGGAAGGTGGAATCACCTACCAACAAGGCTAAGCAAGCTTGAAGCTCAGATTTTGACTTGGCTCCATAGAAGGTAAGTACATATTTGCATTTTTAACTTGTTTAAATGATATGAAAATGTGTTAAATGACATGTTAACTAGAAATGACTGGTTATTTGGATGCAAATGAAACATATGTAATAGTTGGATTATGCCTGAGGGCTATGAAAGAATTATGTAAGGAATGAAATCCAAGGTAAAACATGAATGGATAATATGGTTTCAGTAGGTGAAATACACCTAGAACCCATAAGAGAATATGTGTTTAATGAACCATAATAAATGAATTAACGATAAAATGAGTATATTAGGCCATAACTGTGAGTAAATGGGTAATATGTTATATTACTTAAATGCATAACGGTATACTAACAAAGTATAATGGCAAGCTAGGTAATACTAGTAAGTCATGAACGATATTGATTGAGACCAATGAAGTAATTTAGACATTTGACTAAGTAGTAAAGGCATGTTTGACTATTAATGATTACTAGTTAATTACCAAATGGTTGTTGGATAGTAAGGATAGCATATAAGTTAAATTGTATGCTTAAGATAGGAATATGGTATAAATAAGGAATTGTAAGGCATACGAGCTATATATGGTCATTTAAACCTAATTGAAGAATGAGGATAGGGTGTTGGCATGAAAATGCCCTTTGAATATAAACTTGTATGTAGACACTAATTAAATGGATAAAAATGTGCCTTAACCTACTTGGAATAAAAATGGCCCTAAAAAGACCTATAACACGCAATGAATGAGTTAGGAAATTGGATTTACAGGTAAGGGAAATTTTATTATGATATTGATAATGATATGTAAATGCATGATTTTAAGGATATTAGCCAAATGTGGTGAGTATGTTAAGCTTGATGCCTTTATTGAGATAATATAAGCTTATAGGTGTGCAAGTGTAATTAAGGCACTTACAGTGCATAGAAAGGATGGCTCAAAAGAGATAAGTTCCTCACCTTATGAAACTAGTGAATTGAATGGCTTATGATGTATTATTGAATTGAGTAGATATGTGTGGTATTTGAACCAATGTGTTTAATTGGTTATATAGTTGCTTGGACATATGACTAGTCATATAAATGATGAGTGTTGATAGGTGGGTGGTAATTATACCACTATATAGCTTATATGTTTGTGTTATCCCGTTTTAGAAAACAGGATAGCAACCTTCAGAACCAATGTCACCACCAAGCCAAATGTGTCATGGCCGTGACACCCTTTTTTTGTTGTTGCAAAAAAGACTATGTTTTTATGATGTGAAAATGTGAATATAGCATGCCAAAATCTTATACATGCTAATGTATATGATGAAATACCATATGTATGTATGATAACAAGCTTGAAATTACTTTGAGCATGTTAAACAAAGTTGTATATTAACCATGACATGTGAATTCCTGATAAAAATAAATGATGTATGGACATAATACATGAATAAATGATGAGAATAACCTGCTATCAAACCGAAATGCCCAGTCTTAACCTAAAAGCTAAAGCCTCTGAGAGGTCAGTGCTTTAACAGGAATTCGACAGAACCTCAAGCCTCCGAGAGTTCACTACCACACCCTGCGACTGACATAAACTAGAGCCTTTGAGAGGTTAATGCATTAGTTGGCAATCCACATACACTAGAGCCTTCTTAGGTCAATGCATTAAATGACGACATGTATACACTAGAGCCTCCGAGAGGTCATTGTGTCAGCTGACAATCTACTTGAACTTTAAAAAGATATGGGACTATAAACCTATGAAGAAATAAGGATCTAGTTAGACCATGTGAGTCAAAACACAGAAATCAGAAAGATGAATGTATATATACATTTTATATGACTTGGTGTCCATGTTAATTTGTATATACGATATGTACGACCAACTATGTGGATTTTAGTCATTATGAGTTTATACACACTTTATATAATGAGCACATTAGTATGATTACACTCATACAACATAGCTTGTTAGTAATACATGATTGAAATTTTATATGCCAAGAATTAATATAATTATATGTTATCATTTCTATGCTTGTGTACTACTAAGATATGAGTAACTTAGCATGTGAATTTCTATACACACAAGTTTGTAGCCAATAGTTAGTAGATGTAACTGTTGACAGCAAAGGAGCTAGAGCCCATGCAGAGACTTGAATTTGGATCAGATTCATATTCATAGCATGCATTTATTCTAGCATTCATGAAAAAGGACGTAATTATTTATGTCTATTATTTTGGGTTTATGTAAAATGATTTAATATTAGCTTACTTAGACATTGTTAAGATGCATAAGCTAAGGGCATGTGATGCCCTGATTAGTATACGAATTGTTGTTAAACAGATAGACAAGAGCTAGTGACATTTAGCACATAGTATATTAGATAACTTGGACATGTATGTTTAATCAAATATACATGCATAGAGAATATTGATGGTCTAAATAGAAATTTTTTTAACTTTGGATAGGTTTTAGCTACCCAGTCCTGTGGCACTCTACGTATATAACAAGATATACTCCTACTAAATGGGAGGGTGTTACAAGTATACCCAAAGTATACCAAAAATATATCGTATTTGTACTTTTTGGTATACTTTCGGTGCCTTTTTGATTTTATGTACACTTGTAATATTTTTTAGATATTTTTGATAGATTTGAAAAAAACTTTAAATGGAGATAATATTGTAATATTTTAGAAACTTTTTGGCCTTTTTGAAAAATTCTAGACTTTATAAAGTCTAATTTGAAAAGTGGAGGATTTTCAATTAGAAATCTTGTAATTATTTGAAAAAAAAAAAAGGAAATTTTCAAAAATACCAAAAATGTCCTCCATTTTAAGTTTTTGTCAAACCTATAAAAATCACTTAAAGAAATTACCAAAATAAAAGTCATCCCAAAGTATACCAAAAAAGTGCACATTATGTATATCTCCGGTATACCTTGGTTCAGTATCCTTAGGAATACCTTAGATATATCTTGGTTCGGTATACTTTGGAAATATTTTGGGTATACCTTGGAAATACCTAGAAAATTCCTTAGACCTTGGGCATTTCTTGAAAATACCTTCGGTATACTTTAGGAATTCCTTGAAAATTCCTTAAGAACACCTCGAGTATACCTTGGGAATACCTTAGGAATACCTTAGGAATTTTTGAGAATTCTTTGAGAATATATTGAGAATATCTTAGGAGTACTTTGTGAATACTTTAAGAATTCTTTGGGAATATTTTGTTGATTTTTACAAGAAGAAGAAAAGAATAGATTAAATAACACAATAATTAATATCACTATAAAAAATTATACATAATCCATAATTTATTTTTTCAATTTTATTTATTTTTGTGTAGTTGATTAACAACAAATTGTTTCAACCATTTCTTGAATCAACTCCAACAAATCATCGACGTGGCGCTCCTTAGTTAATGTGGATCCAATCACTCTGCAACACATTATACCTTTAGATATCACATATAATAGTAACATGTTATCATATATGGCATAAGAATAAGATAGGATCTTGATCAGAATGAGAAATATATTTTTTTAATTCTTTTTGATACCACTTTTCAACATTTAGTACTTCAGTATAACATCACAGCTTGACTATGGACATAATATATATTACATATGTTAATAATTCAAACACTGTGTCCAAGAGTTTTAGGTAATAAGTTTAAGGCCAAATATACACACACATCATTGCAGATTCACTACATTTATACATATATAGATATATAACTCAAAACATAGGTGACATGTTCTTGTACATCTGTGAAATGCAAGGAGAGAGATTAGTGAGACTCGACCAGCAACTTGTGATCCATATCTTCTATATAGTATGTACCTCCAAAATAAACTAACTACTCTTCTCTACATGAAAAATGATGCAATTTGGTGAGTTACAACTTAGTAAGAATAACTATCAAAAGCTTTCTAAAGTACCAAGCAATTTACAATTACAAGTAATAATTATACTCCATATGCATTATACATATCATTCTATTAGTCAATATCATATAAATATAAATAATATTAAATCAACTGTCATTTGCTTATTCTTTGTCATTTTTTTTTTGTTGTGACTAGGCTAAATAAACATTGCCCTAGGTTTTCATGTGAACTTTTGCATTTGCGAGCTAGCTTGATCATTTGCACATTTGTTAGGCCTTAGGCATTTTCTTTTGTTTTCCTTTAGCATTTGAACATTTGATTAGCCATAGGCCTATTCTTTTGCTTTACAATGCCATTTAGCTAGTCACGACGTCTTTTTAGTCCATATGCGTATGCATTTGCAGCAGTCATTGTAATTACATCAACCTTTACACATTTCAATATCATTCATCACAATCTCAAATCAAATTCATATCATAGCAATCATATATTCATATAACAACAAATTAAGTCACATTGCATATAGCACGTAACATTTATACGTACTAGAGAAATCATTTGATAATTAAACTTACCTTGGGTTTGGTTTCGAACCTTAAGTTATTCTTTGTCTTTTTCTTATGGGTCACCAACTAGTTGTGAGCCTATTTGAAAGTATAATTGATCAATTGATAGCTAAATGGACTCAATATAATTTAAACTAGTTGATATGCATACTTTAAACAACTAACTAGGGTTTTCTTTGGGTCGCAGTGTGACCTTTGGAGATTGACTAGCTTATAACTTTTCCTATACTTATCCAATTTGTATGATTCTTATTTCTAATTAAAGCTAACATATAAAACTATACCATAATACAATTGCAAAGAAATTGGATCATTTTACAATTTTTGGTGATACTTCTAATTGTGTTTAGTTTACTGCCCTTAGACAGTTTTAGGACACCAATTTTGGTCCTTCATATCTTACATTTAAGTTATATTATAGTGAAACTTTGTAAGAACTTAGATAAGTCAAAATTGAACAACTTTGGTCCTTTATATCTTACATTAAGTCATATTAAAGTGAAACTTTGTAAGAACTTATATAAGTCAAAATGGAATATTTTCATGTTTACAACATTATCAATTTTGCCTCTAAAGTCCTCAAATTATAGGGTACATATGACAGGTCAAGAGTAGAATTGACAATTGGACCAGTCTTCCTTATGAAGGTCATAACTTATCGAATACATAACATAATAAGGTTTTATTTTTACCAAAATTTAGCTAAGCCATACTAAAACTTTCATGTTTTGAAAATTTACAAATTTCGTAAATAAAGGGCTCAAAATGGGCAAAAAATTTGCTGGACCTGCACAGGGTACTAAGTAGGCAACTCAAGTAAGGAACATGCATGAATCCTTTTACCAAAAATCAATGTCCATAAGGAATCTGATAATGAAATTTAATGTATAACTACAAAACATATAAAGCTACAACTTTGATATTTTGAGCTACCTCAAATATGGCCTCTATTGTTTACAAAACAAGTGAAAACAGTAAGGTACACAACTAGAACCCGAATTAGAACCAGTTTCATTCAATTGTATATATCTCATCCTATAGACCAAATCTTGCAAAATGTTTTTATAGGTACAAACCTAAGATATAAATATACGAATTTCATGCTTACATCTTCTTCAAATTTGGTCTCTAGAATAATGAAAAGCAAACCTTAATTCGTTGTCCTGAAATAGAATTTGAGAATTTGGTATATAATCATATAGTTACTTGCTTACTACAAACCATGACCCATCAATACCCAAATCATGATTAACAATAAAGAAATGAATAATTAACTCACCTATGGACCAATCTGTGGCTTAGCTTTGAGAGGAACTTGAAGAAATAAGGAGAAGAAAAGGAAGAAGCCAATAGTGGAATAAAAACTAAGGCAGCATTTTATAACTAAATCGACTTTAAGTTGTCCCATTCCCTTTATTATTATTATTATTATTATTATTATTATTATTATTATTATTATTATTATTATTATTATTATTATCTCTTGTACATATTTACATGTAAGTAGTCAATGCTTAATCTCTTGTACATATTTATGTATAACTAGTCAATGCCAAAAATATTATCTAATCAACTAGTCTAATTTAATTAATTTAATTATGTCAAATTTCATTTATTTTAATTTAATCATTTTATTTAATTTTATGTCTAATACATTGTTATCCTTATTTAATTTATAACTAGACACATGCGACTTAGTACCATTGAAATAAACTGACACATAACAAGCCTATCTCGTGAGTACATTTAAGCCAAAATTCATATGCATGCATTTCATGTGAATGACATATATAAAATGAACATGTTCAAATGGAATGCATGTGGGAAGGTCGAGAGTGTTACATACACAGCTTATGAAGTACATTCCTTCGGCCACTCCTTGAGTCATCAAGAAATTTGAAGAAATATATGATAAAACAAACTAAAACTAATAAATTATAGAACTGTCTTAACAAAAAACAACATTCACCTTACATCTCAAATATCTTATGCCATGGATATGCTTTAATCTAAGGAAATTTGTACTTTGTATAATTTAGGTTCATGCATTTAATTTCCTCCCTTGTCAGAGAGCCCAAAACCTGTAAAACAAGTACAATTTATATACCAAAGAAGAAATTAATAACAAAAAACTCATGATTGCAGTTTACGTTTCATCTACATCTTAAAAAGAGATGTCCTACAACATTCACCACCATAGTTAAATGATAAACTACATTAAGCAGGGTGGCTTTATTGCAATAATTACCTTGATAATCTCAATAAGCTGATCAACTCCACTTTTCTCCAGGAAACATAGGCTGAAAGAAGTAATCATTTATAAGCTTTCATGAAGATCAAACACCTTTCTTGTGTGTACAAGAATTTTTTATTTTCCTATCAATTCATTCCCCCCCTCCCCCCCTCCCCCCTTTTCTTGGTGATTGTTTGGGCAACAATTGGTATCTGAGTAAGGTCTAGAAATCAAGCTTCATCAGCTCTAGCAAAGATCTATAATGGCCCAAGAAGGATTCCAAAGCCTTAAACCTTACTTTGATGGGTCAAACTATGCCCATTGGAAGTTTAAAATTGAGGCATACTTGGATAGTGAAGGAATTGATATGTGGGATAGTGTTCGCAAGGAATGGACACCATTAATAAGGAAGAACACCAAAGGAGAAGATGAACCTCTTATGAGAGATGAGTGGACTGAACCACACAAAAGAGCAAATGGCAAGAACAAAAAGGCTATGGCTATCCTAGTAAGCTCTCTTTCTCCTGAAGAGTGTGAGAGAGTTTAACATTGTCCAACCACCTATAATATGTGAAGGACTTTGGAGAACTACCATGAAGGCACAAAGCAAGTTCGTTCATGAAAGATTCAACTCCTAATGAACTAGTATGAACTCTTCAAGATGAAGCCTAATGAGACCATTATTGATATGATAAATCGCCTACTTGATGGATTTTGAACATGTATCACATACATATTATGCAGCGGAAAATAAAATTTTTCAAAAACTTGAATCAAAGGATTCTACTTGTGCCAATTAAAACTAATTTAACAAAAAAAAAATTCATAAATTATACCTTGATAATTTCTTGATTTTTCTTCAACTTCTCACCTCGTTGGGTTGTAGCAAACCACAACAATCCAATTTTGGATTGTTTCTAACAATATCCACGCGAAGATGAGAGGATAAAACCACTAGGGAGATGGCTTGAACATACCTTAAAGTCCTAGCAATGGTGTATATTCATATGAGAGGAAAATTAAACTCTTTAATTTTCTTATTGTCTCCAAAACTTTTTCTCCTCCTAAAATTTTTTTCTTGTCTATTTTCTGTCTTTTGGGGTCTTTTAGATCCAAAAGAAAATCAGAAAACTAGATCAAAGTTGAAGAGAAAAGAAAATGAAGAGTCATGAATAGTGAATTGGCCAATTTATAGGGGAATTGGGATGTTGCCGCGCGCAGCAGCCCACTTGGGCCTACTGGCTAGGCACAGTTGGCCTGCCTAGCACGCGGGCCAGTCAACCTACTGAGCAATTTTTCCCCGCGATCTTATCGCGAACCGACTCAAAATAATTTTTTCATATTTTGGATCTCATCCAAAGCCATTTTAATCATTCTTTACATCTCCAAAGCGTGTGACCCATTAGGTTTCCGATTATGTTGGCCACTTAAATTATCAAATAATTTAAGCAAATCATGAGCGGTATATAGCAGCACATCATGATCCCTAATTGACTAGAAAATCAGTGGTTTGACTACGAACCTTTCTATATACAATTTATGTGCAATTTGTCTTTTCACCATCCTATACCCCACTCGTTTCAGAGCATGGACTATGTGTCAGCTTATGCTAGACTGACTACGTTACATCTAGCCCAAGTGATATTAGATCTTGTCCTTGGGACTCATTACTCTATTAGACATGCCACTGAAGACCATCTTCAGGATATTTCCACTCTGGCTAAAGATTCCCGAGTAATGATCCCAATAAGAGGCCATGGGTATACTCTCCCTCTATCAGGAGTGGTGAATCCTCTATTGGCTACCTAATTACCTTCGAATACCTCAAGCTGTACACAATCACCACCTTATGATCGACCTCTATAAGGCAAAAAGAAATGGAGTTAAAGCACATAATCAGTATCCAAGATATCGTTGAGTACCTCAAGTCTAAGGATATTTACCCCATTGCTATGATGAGACTATTATTGATATTTGAATAGATAATCGATATGATTGTTTCATAGTAGGTCATCCAATGTACTTGACTACTTTTAGCAAGCATCCACATGTTGACTTTGAACATCTCATATTCACAGCTTATGAGATCTACTGCTTGATCCAATCAAGAGTATAACATGTGCTAGTCTATTCGGATCAACAATGTCGTATCTTGTTGATCCTATGACTAAAGATAATTTAGATACTAACATAATTACACATGATAAGATTCTTATTATCATAATCCCATCATGATTTCCTTCATTCTATATTTCATATCATGGACTTTCATTAATCAGTTTAAGATCTATATCAATTCATATGCAAATGAATACTAATATAATGAAAGAATGCCTTTATGAATGTGTACACTAAGTGCTAGAAGTGATTGCCTTTTGGGCACATCTCTAACACTACTCTCTATTATCAACAACATGAAGAAATATGGAAGACATATAAGTCTTGAAGATGTAAATGACAAGATATTGAGAAGTCTTCCAGTGAAAGATTATGGATCAAGGGTGGTGGGTATAGAAGAAGCCAATGAGGAATTGAGCTCCATTCCCACCGATGTGCTCATTGACAAGCTTCTAACATATGAGATGGCTCTTGTGAGGGAAAAGGAGCTTGAAGGAGAAAGAGATAAGAAAAAGCCTCTTGCTCTCAAGGTAAGCACCACCTCTTCAAAGGTTCAAGACTTGGACCTCATTAGTAATGATGGAGAAAGTGAAGAAAAGGATAAGGAGATAGCCATGCTATCTAGGAGAGTAAAGAGAATGATAGTCAACAAGCATGGCACTGTCAAAAACTATAAGCAAAGGGCCTCAAAGTTCAAAGGCTCCTTATCCAACTTCAACAGGAATAAGGAGGAGATGAAGTGCTATGAATATGGGAAGAAAGGCCATATCAAATTTGAATGTCTAAGGCTTAAGTCTCATAAGGATGGAGGAGACAAGGGCCATAAAGCTATATGAGATGATTCTACATCAAGTGATGATGAGGAAAGCCAAGAAGATGTAGCCAACTGTGCTTCATGGCTTTAGAGGATAACTCTAATGAGGTAACTTCCACTTCTTCCTTTTTTACTTTAAATGCTTGTGATGGTGATGATGATGATTTTATTGAAGTCATGAATTTAGAATTAGAAAGATATAAAAAGAAAGTTAATTTTCATGGGAAAAATAGCTCCAAACTTAAGGATGATTTATCCAACCTTCAAAAGGTTGTGAAAGAGCTAAAAACCTCTAATGCTTCTCTTAAGAAGTCTTAGATGAGTTTTCATCTAGACTCTCAACCATTTATTTACTTAAAGAAAACAATACATTGAAAAATGAAGTTGAGGAATTAAGACTTTTATTTCTAAATTCCACAAAGGGAAGGAAAGTTTGGATACCCTTATTGTATCTCAAAGATCTCCCTTAGTGAGACATGGCTTAGGCCTTAATAGAGCATCATCTTCATCCTCACCTAGAACTACTTTTGAAAAAGCTTCCACACCACAAACCTCCTCAATTGAGGTAGGTGCCTTTAAGGCTAAAAACAAATCGCACACTAAAGCCCCTACTCAAAGGAAAAGTAGCAAAGGCTCATTAGGCTCAAGAAGGAAACCTCAAAGGGCCAACCATGCCTTTTTGTATAAGAGACATGCACCTAAGAAAGCACCCATTACACATTATTGTATTTGTTGTTGCACTTCCTCTTATGTTTCTAACAAGAAGGTTATGAGGCCAAAACCCCAAGTAAAGTGGCAAGAGTCCTTTAAGACTAAGCAATGTCATTATTGCATAGAGTTTGGGCATATTAACATTCATTGTTTAATAAGAAAATCCTAATGGGATCTTTCAAGAACTAACCCCCAACGACCCAAGGTTGTTTGAGTACTTAAAAGCCAAACTTGAATCTATGTGTTACAGGTATGCCTTAATTCCCCAAGAAATGAAAATTTATGGCTCTTAGATAGTGAATGCTCAAGGCACATGATCAGAAACAAAAACATCTTCAGTAGTCTTAAACATGTGGATGGAGGTAAGGTTACCTTTGGAAACAATGCTAAGGGTAAGGTAATGGGCATTGGCTCCATAGGACTAAATGGTATTTCAATCATAGATGATGTAATGTTTGTTGATGGTCTAAAGCACCACCTTTTAAGTGTGAGTCAATTATATGATAAGGGAAACAAAGTCACCTTCATCTCCAATGAATGTCTAGTGATCTCTTTAAATGGTCAAGAGATATTCAAAAGAGAAAGAGATGGCAATACTTACATAATTGACTTACACAAGTTAGCTAATGTTTCCTCCAGTTCTCTTGTGTCTATTAGTGAAAAATCTTGGCTATGGCATAGAAGACTTGGGCATGCAAGTATGGACTTAATTCAAAGTCTTAGCAAAGATGAACTAGTGGATGGGCTCCCAAAGGTCAAATATTTGAAGGATAAGACTTGTGAGCCATGTCAAAGAGGCAAGCAATACAAATCATCATTCAAACTCAAAAATATTATAAGCACTTCTAGACCTCTTCAATTATTGCATCTTGATTTGTCTGGACCTAGTAGCGTTACTAGTTTGGGTGGAAAATATTATGCATTTGTTATTGTTGATGATTACTCTAGGTTTACTTGGGTAATTTTCTTAGCTGATAAAAGTGGTACTTTTGAAAACTTCAAGCACTTTGCCAAAAGAATCCAAAATGAGAAGGGATATTGTATCTCTAAGATTAGAAGTGATCATGACAAAGAGTTCGAAAATGATATTTTTGAAAACTATTGTTTAGAAAATGAAATTCGTCATGATTTTTCCACACTAAGAACTCCTCAACAAAATGAGGTAGTTGAAAGGAAAAACCAAACATTGGTAGAAATGGCTAAAACAATGCTTAATCAATATAGTTTACTAACCTACTTTTGGATGGAAGCTACTAATACCGCATGTTATGTTGCAAACTGTGTTTTCAAAAGACCTATCTTAAATAAAACCTCTTATGAGCTTTGAAATGGAAGAAAACCCAATATCTCATATCTTAGAGTATTTGGTTGCAAATGCTTCATATTAAATACCAAGGACAACCTTGTAAAATTTGCCTCAAAATCGGATGATGGTATATTTCTTGATTACTCCACCTTTAGCAAAGCTTATAGAGTCTTGAATAAAAGAACATTAGTTGTAGAAGAGTCTATTTGTGTTAATTTTGATGAGTCCTATAGACTTTATCTTGGGAAAGGTATTCCTTTGGATGATGTTGTAGGTTCCATAGAGAATCTCAATCTTGACTAAGTAGAACAAGAGAAATCAACAAAGAAAAATGATCTTAGTGAGGAACAACTTCAAGAGGAGGAGCAAGCCCAAGCTCAAGAGCAAGGAACCAATGAGCTACTAAGGGAGTGGAGATTTGCAAGAAACCACCCAAAGGAACAAATCATTGGTGATCCTACAAGAGGTGTAAGTAGTTATTCCGAAAAGCTTGATTCTAATCTTGCTTGTGTATCTCAAATTCAACCAAAGTCAATTGATGAAGCTTTGGATGATGAAAGTTGGGTGATTGCTATACAAGATGAACTCATTCAATTTGAGAGAAATGAGGTTCGTACCTTGGTTCTAAGACCTAAGAACTACCCAATTATTGGTAGTAAGTGGGTCTATAGGAACAAAGTAGATGAGGATGGTAATATTATAATTTACAAGGCTAGATTGGTCGCCAAAGGGTATAACTAAGAGGAAGGCATTAATTATGATGAAACATTTGCCCCCGTAGCAAGATTAAAAGCAATACGTATCATATTAGCATATGCATGTCACATGAATTTCAAGATTTTTCAAATGAATATAAAAAAGTGCTTTTTAAAATGGTTTTATATCAGAGGAAGTATATGTTGAGCAACCTCCCGATTTTAAAGATCATACTTTTCCAAACAATGTCTATAAACTCACTAAGGCTTTATATGGATTAAAGCAAGCCCCTAGGGCTTAGTATTAAAGACTTAGTGCATTTCTCTTAAATAATGGATTCTCAAAAAGGCATGTTAATACAACTCTTTTTATTAAAAATATAAGCATGACACTCTTATTGTTTAGATTTATATTGATGACATTATCTTTGGGTCTACTAATGAGGATCTTTGCCAAGAATTTGCTAAGTGTATGACTAGGGAATTTGAAATGAGCATGATGGAAGAGCTCAAATTCTTCCTTGGACTCCAGATCAAGCAAAACAAAGATGACATCTTCATCAACCAATCCAAGTACATTAAGGAATTGATCAAAAAATTTGGGATGGATGAATGCAAGAATGCCAAGACTCAAATGGGTACATCAATAAAATTAGATAAAGATGAAAATGGTAAAACTATTGATGAAAAGTTTTATAGAGGTATGATTGGCTCACTTCTTTATTTAATCGCCTCTAGACTCGATATTATGTATAGTGTATGCTTGTGTGCTAGATTTCAATCATATCCTAAAGAATCACATTTGAATGCAGTAAAAAGAATTTTGAAATATCTTCATGGCACCATGCATTTAGACTTACGGTATCTTAGAAATACTTCATTGCATATCATTGGTTTTTTGGATGTCGACTACACCGGTAGTCTTTTGGATAAAAAAAGCACATCCGGAACTTGTCACTTTATTGGTGAATGTTTAATTTCTTGGCATAGTAAGAAACAAGTTTCAGTTGTCTTATGCACCACCGAAGCGGAATATGTGGCGGCAGTTGTTGTTGCACTTAACTTCTTTAGATGAAACAGCAACTCAAGGATTATGGCCAAGTAATTGATCACATTACCATCAAATGTAATAACACTAGTGCAATAAATCTCTCAAAAAATCCCATTCAACATTCTAGAAGTAAACATATTGATATAAGACATCATTTTTTAAGAGATCATGTCCAAAATGGTGATGTAGTATTAGATTTCATTGACAACGAAAACCAACTGGCGGATATTTTTACCAAGCTCTTAAATGATGAAAGGTTTTTTTTTTTATTTATAAAAAAAGTGCTTGGTATGCTTGATAGGAGCACATTTGTTTGAGAAAACTTTAAATCATGCTTTTACATGTATGAAATTGCTTGTATATGAATTATATGCTCTTTATTTGATTGATGTTGATACTATACTTCTTGTTTATTTCATAAACATTTGCAAACACAAGTTGATATTTTAAGTCTATTAAAGTTCAATTTAATGAGCTTAAAGACTCCTTTCATCAACAATCATTCATGATCATAAACTATGATATGCCATACAAGGGTACTTTAGACATATCTCCTTTCTTTCCTCTAAATCTTGATGATCTTGACAAATTGGGTGTCAAAGATGAAGTAATTGGCACCCTTGAAGAAATGTGGTTGACAAATTTTGTCATGCCCCTCGGAGATGGCCATGATAAACTCACCATCAAATTCTTCTCCACTTTTGAAGTGATTAAAGACCCAAAACACCCTCTCGGCTATTATGCAGTTCAATTTCATCTCTTTAGCCAACCACAAAAGATGACAAAGCATCAACTTGCATATGCTTTTAGCTTTAAAAAGGTAGGCCTTGTCAATACTCAAGCCATGCAACTTTCTCCCTTTGATGTGTGGAAAAGCATCTCACTTGAAACTCATCTTGACAAGAAATCCAATGAAAACACATCAAGATGCTTTCTCACTTCATCCTCCATAGAATCATCACTTTCACAATCAATGCAAGAAGTTAAAGTAACAAAAAAGTAACTCATGAAGACCTTTTGTACCTTTATGCCATGATTCACAATCGGTCTACTGAAACGGCTCATCTTCTTCTTGATAAGTTTCAATCCATGGCCTCTACTACCAAATGAACCATCTCTCTTCATGCTCAAATCACTTATCTTGTAAGGTATCTTCATCTCATGACAGATGAAAATTGTGCTATTTTTTCTTCATCTTGCTCTCAATATGAGAGCTTCTTGGACATCTAATATCTCTTTAATTGTAAGGCAATTGCAAGGCCCTACAAGGAGGTTGATGCCTTTTTCTATGCCTTTGGAGAGCATGGCGCCCAAAAGGCAACTCAAGAGGCCACAAGGAAAAGTGCAAGGCTTTCCATAGGAGGAGAAAGTTCAAGTGCACCAGAAATGCCTCCACCACCACCTTCTCAACCACAACAAATCATCTTGCAAAGTCTTTATGACTTTCAATTGCAATCCTTCAACACCATGAGGGATATGATGCAACATCTCCATTTGGATATTCAAAGCATGCAAGGGCAACTCAATCTTAATATATGCACTCATAGTTTCAAACAAGCCCCACAATTTGAAGGGGAGCAAGGCACTCAAGAGGAGGAAGAGGCTGGTGAAGAGGAGGCAAGTGATGAAGAAGGAGATGCATAACTTAGTCTTTTTCTCTTTCAATTTTTAGGCTAAGTACTTAGATGTGTGGTTATATCATATTTAGATTACATATTCTCTATTTTTGTAGTACATTTCTATTTTCAATAAAATGGTTTCTTGTTATTTATCTCTTACTTTACTTGGTGATTACCTCTTTTTACTTTATATGCATTCATTATTTTTGATATTGATAAAGGGGAAGAACATTAAAACTATGCAAAAATTAACTTTATTTTTGAAATTATAACTTATTCAATTATTTTGACTTAAGTTATTCAATACGTTTTCTGCCTTTAAATAGTGTGAAACTTTGCATGCTTATTATTCAATATGTCAATTTGATAATAGCACCATCAATTTGTTATTTTTGCCTAGTTTGATTGTCAAAATCAAAAAGGGAAAGATTGTTAACCTTAAGGTGATTGCTCTCTATTTTGATCTTGACAATTAAATTAAATGTCACTAACATCTTCACTATGTGTTGTTTTAATAGTGTTCAAAGTTTCAGTACATTTGGTCATAAATTCCTTATTGAACAAGTCAAGCATTTCTTGAAGATGCATAACTCCCGATCGGGATAAGTATCTCCCAACCGGAAAATGTGTATCCAGACTGGAAAACATTGACTTCTGATCTTCCAAAGTTCTAGTAGTGGAAGTAGACCGGGATATGCCATTTCTAGATCGGGACATGTTATAGTCCAGTCAGAAAATTCAAAAGGACATGACCGTTGAAGAGGAGATACCACCAAAATGTGCTAAGTCATCATAAAGTCAAAATGACCAAAGTCAAACTGACTGAGGTCCCGATCGGGAATAACTCAAGGCTAGCAGACCCAAGTCCTCAATTATGGCATCATCGGGCAAGTCCTGACCGTGACACAAGGAGTCCCAACTGGAAAAATTGAATAGGAACTAGTCATTGGAGGGTTCAGCCAACTAGAAGATGCTATGTGTCAAAATAGGCCATTTTCCGATCGGGAAAGCTATGTTCCCGACAGGGAACCCCTCTCTATAGACATTATTTAATGCATTTGTAAGAGAACGTTAGAAAGAGTTATGATACTACTTTGTAGCGGCTAATTGGTGAGTAATCAGTATAAATACCCTACCAAAAGGCCATTTAATTAAACTAAGTACTTTCCAAGTGCCAAAACTCTTGCAATTTATTTTCTCAATCCTTCTTCATTAATTGTTTGTTTAAGGGTTCAAGTGTTAGCCTTCAAACACTTAGGTTATCTTGTAATTGTTACTGTGTGAGCCAAATTACAAGGAATTGGTTACTGTGTGAGCCATAACTTAAGGAAAATTTTGGATTGAGTGTTAGCCTTAGTAAAACACCTAGTTGGGAGTGAGCTAGCTAAAACTCCATTTGTAAATCTAAGTGGTTAGATTAGTGAATACCCAATTGAGATTGGAGAGAGGAGTAGGATTAGTTAACACCCGAAATTCTATAAAATTCATGTCTCTATCTCTTCTATCCTTTTAGCTTTCTTGTATGTGTTCAAAAATTTTATTTTCCCACCAATTCATCCCCCCCCCCTTTTGGTGATTGTTTGGGCAACAATTAATATGCTTAGAAAGGTTGTATGTGAAGTTAGAATAAATGTTATGTTGAAAAATTTGGAAATGTGTACAAACACTCTAAATCGTGACCACACGAGACTGTATTTCACTATTATGATATACAGAGAAGTTCATAGGGAGTATTGTGACTGCAAATTTAGTTACAAAACCTGATTCATGACTGCACTCACTCAAAGGCGACTGTGAGTAACGATATGTAAGTTAGGGTAAATTGGCCTAAAAACAAAATGGTTCGCACATATAAGCCCGATTGTGAATAAGACCATGAAGCATAAATCGTGACTGCTCCCTTCATAGGCTAGCACAAAATCATGATAAAAAGAAATTGACTTGAAGAAAAAGTTTTATAGGATGATTGCGACTGCGACCCATGTTGCAAAAGGCAAGTCACAACCACGAAGTGTGATTGCAATTTTGGTATACATAGATTAAGTTAAATTATGTGTATGATTGATTGCTAAATTCATTATATAAGCATGATATGATTTTAATAACATATACTTATGGTATGATAGTCTGTAGTGCAATAATATTAGATGATTATAGTTACTATGAATCATATAATGGTGTATATATCAAGTATCTCAAAGATGTTTGGACTATTGAACATTGGTTTTATTATCAGCTTATGCGATCTTATAAGGTATGATAATGACATCATGAGATGATAAAGATGTAGTGAAACTTAATAAGTCCATTGCTCTAACCAAAGAGTAAAGATCGGTAGATAGCATATCATTAAGGAGTAAACAATACCATATGATATAAATGATTTAAGTATAAGGCATATATGGCTCCCTAGATTTGTTCCATTTTGTCATTTTGGCACCTAAATTTTTTTTTTATCCAGTTTATCCTTTGAATTTTCTTTTTGATCCATAATGTCACTTGTAAATTTAGAAAAATGTAGCATCCGATAAAAATTAAATGAAGGATTGCAGAAGCAATACGTGCATATAATAATTATGCGATGATATGATTAATATAATCAATAAATTGTTAACATGTAAGCAATAGTATTTCATATCACAAACCATTTTTACACCTCAATTAATTAATTAAGTAATTATTTTTTTATGATTGTTTTACTTAATAACCCAATATCTTTATCGATCCTTCTCAGCTGTTTTCTCCACAACTAAACAAAAATTCTCTCCTCCTTTCTTACCCTCTCCTCCATCCTTTGTTTTTACCTGCTAAAAAATGTCATTGTTTTGCTCCTTATTTATCAATCCTCAATTGAGACCTGGTGAATAAAAGAGATTTAGATTGTTTAGAAACCAACGCACTTCCAATCACACCTATGGATGTGACCAGGAGGTGGTGGGTGTCAAAGAAGGTGACTGGATATTGTGGATCTTTGAATTGAAAATGCGTTAGAATTTGCCTGAAAGAAGGAACTAAAGTTCACCAATGACAAATCTGGGAAAGAAATGAAGTCCATTAATGGAAATAAGATAAGAGTGATATGATGTAGAAAATGTTTACAACATTGTCCAAAGAAATATCATATATATATATATATATATATATAACTAATCAAATAAGATAGTTCTATTTTTCAATCTTTCGTACTTGCTCCTATGAAACCAAGAGGTCGAAAATATTGAGAAAAATCAGTCATTGACAACTATTGATGAAGGATTCTTCAAAAAGTTAAAGATTAGTAATCCTTTTTAGTAATCAAATGGATTCAATTATGCTATTGAGAATGAATCAAATCAGATAGTTTTATTTTTCAATCTTTCTGACTTGCTCCTATGGTGTAACACCTATAAGGCAAGCACTAGAAGGTAATATAGCATAAGAAGGATAATTCAGTAATTTAAAATGAGAAAATGAATGTATATTGAATATATGAGAGTTATATTGTAAGGATAAGAAGGTATATTTAGGGTATATGTAAGGTATATTAGTCAATTTTGGCTTTGGTTTGTATTGAGGGATGAAAGAAATGAAGAAAAGTGTCAAAAACATGATTCACACTCATGAACAAAGTGTTCATAGCCATAAACATTGTGGCCAAGATAAGCATTGACTGTTTGTTATTATAGACATCATGGCCATGAAGGTTTTGTTCATGACCATGAAAGTTTTGTTCATGACCATGAAAGATTTGTTTAAGAGTGTGAAAGATTTGGTATAAAAGCTTTTTATACAATCTTATAATCATTTTTCACCATTTTATCAACACTAAAACCCTAAGGACCATCCATACAAATCCAAAAACCATATGTAAGTGTTTCTCCATGGATTTTTTAAGTGATCAAACACCAAAGCCAAGAGAGAAACTAAGATCAAAGTGAGATTTAAGAGATTTACTGAGGAATAAGATTAAGTTAGAAAGAGAAAGTATAGAGGTTGAGGGAGCTTGTAAAACCCCACCATATAATTAGGAGACCCTTCCTAATTATATAGAGAAATATTACAATGCATGAGAGATTTAAAATTGGTTCTTGTAAACAACTTCGCATCATGGCCATGATGACTTAAAGTAAACATAAAGAAATAGTTTATGAAAGATGTGTTAATACAAAGCTGTAAAATATAAAAGTTAGGGCTCACACATGCCCACGATGTTTACAAAATCCATCAAAATATAACATTTACATGTGCTAAAGCATGAACAAAAACTAACTCCCATCCCAAAAGAAAATACACAAAATAAAGTGGTATCACCCACCCCAACAGCTTGTCCTTCACTTTCTCTTTCTGTGGGCTTCTTCTATTATCAGCAGCTTACTGTCTACACCTGCGTGTGAAACATTCACACGCTAAGCACAACATGCTTAGCGGTACATAACAACATATAGGTTTAATTGACATGTATGCATGAACATTATACA